>VZRN01000979.1:574736-606774 GCA_013397935.1 Dasyornis broadbenti
CGTACTTCTTTCCTTCCTTCCTTCCTTCCTTCCTTCCTTCCTTCCCTCCCCAGTTTTACTGAAATAAGATTCTATTTACACATACTGAAAATGCAAGATATCAGTTTTCTATTATGAATTTTTTAAGAGAAGAAAGAAATCTACATTTGATATAAAGACATTTCCAAAAACTAAAAAAAGAAAATGAACATTGTTTGGAAGAGTGACAACTTCTAGTTCATCCCAAACAGTTTTTTGTGGGGTTTTTAATTTCATTTCTTTATTTCGCTTGTTTTGAGAAGATCATAAAAGCAATTCTCTTCATTTTGAGCCAGTTTTCTACATGACCAGTGAAACGAACACTCAGCTTTTTGCATGGCACCTTTCTATGCCAGTTGTCAATCTGCCATTACGGTACTAATTGCTGTTTAAACAAAACTGGTTTTGTTTCATTGCCTGCAGCTGAGCCAGTGAGTTGTAATGATGGGAACTGGAATCGACTATTCCCTGGAAAATGAAGCAATGACTGAACAGGAACTTGGCTAACTATATAAATGTGCCATATTTGCACCATGAATTTTTAATGTGCAGCATTTCAGATAAAAATTCATTATTTCTATGAATCATAAATAAAAAATATATGGCCAATTTAAATGTGATCAGCAAGAAATTATTCTTCCCTGTATAATAAATGGTAAGAAATGTGAATACATAATTAAAGGCAGCTTACAGTACCATGATTTTTAGAAAAGCAGCCAGACTGGTATAGCTGCCAGTGGCAAATCCATTTTATTTCATTTAATAAGCTTTTAGTTGTTGGATGAAGCCCAGTCTTACAGAGCATTGGACTTTGCCTGACACATATCTTATTCATAAAATAAAGGCAAAAACTCTGGGACATCCTTCCCATTTAAAGCTGGCTAATTAAATGGTGAGCAAGACAGCAGAAGTGATCCATAAACTAACTGTAAAGCATTTTGTGAGCTGAATCGGGGAAATTAAAACTCCATGAAGTTATATACACAACTGTAGCAGTAATTTAGAGAAACATAAGCATAAGAGCAATTCCTCTCATGATGGGAATGGCTAAACATCGTACTCTCTAAGCTTTCTTCCTCTTTGAGCTTCAGATTTGGTATTACACTCAGCTACAAACAGGTGGTAAATATTTACTTCTGGCAGTGCTTATTTGGATTAAGTGACTTAATAACTGAAAACAGCTAATTGAAAACAGCTTGGGATCTCCCAACACACTCTTAACTACTCTAACTTAGATTGTAAAAGTCTGTAACACTCTGCTGTCTGATGTACAGGCAATTGTAGAGGAAGTCAAGCAAGATTAACAGATGGCTCAGAGATTGCTGCAGGGAAGAAGGGTCTCAGATGCTCATATCTTATAAGGTGAGCAGCGAATTCTCCTGGTAGATAGATTTCACCTGAGTACCCAGGAGAGCCTTCCAGTCTTCAAGCTGGCATGAAGGATAAGAGCTGTGAAAGGCTCTTCTGTAAATGCCAGTTTTAACATGGGGGATGAGCTGGCCTTTACAACAGGTTATGGAAAAGACACAGCCTTTCATTTCCTTACAGACTTTACAAAGTGGTGTGTGCTGGAAGAAAAATACTCTTACTTGCTGTTTGCATGAAAATAATTATATTCTCTTGCCTGCTTTTAGGCTAGATCTAGGAAAAATTCCATCCCTGAAAGCATGGTCAAGAAGTGGAACAGCATACCCAGGAAAGTGGTGAAGTCACCAACCCTAGAAGTAACAGCTTTGTAGATGTGGCCTTTAGGTACATGGTTTAGAGCTGGGCTTGGCAGGATTAAGTTTATAGTTGCATTAGATGGTCTCAAGAGGTCCCTTCAAATTCCAACCCTTCTGTGATTCTGTGTGAGTGCAGTAACATCATCTTTTGTAGTGGGGAACCAAACCTTCACATTCAATGTACAATTACTCTGTGGACATATACCTTTGCATGCTTTTTTTTGTTTTCTGTTCTCTGTTTCTTTCTCTATGATTGCTAAGATTGTATTTTCTAGCTATTTTGATGCTGAGGAAGTGAAACAACTTTTGTAGCCTCTTCTGCTGTAATGCCAAAAGGTTTGTCTAATTTATAACTTATTTGAATTTTGATCACAATCAAAAAATGTTTTAGCAGCACCACATTTTCAAGGGTTATAGAAAGAATTGATTACTCATACTACACAGTAAGTTGATTCTGGATGATACAGAAATATATTATTTTTGGCATGATACTGCTGTGATATCTCTTTTGTTAAATTACATGCTGCTGCAGACATTGCTACTACCAGCAAGTAAAATAAATAGTAGTAATATACTGTTTGTTAGTTTTATATAATTTATAAAATTCAAATAACACTGGATATTTTCAATACATGCTCACACACCAGAAATATGCTATTTTGGTGCATTTGTTTATACAATAGAAAGTTATTATGTCATATTTTTCTATTCGCATCAGGTTTCCTGCTGCTGTAGAATACAAATGGTTTGGATTACTTAATTTATTAGTAAGTCAACATTTTAAATTCAACATGTAGTGTTTGTGCTGAGTCTTGCTACAGGAGATTTTCAAGGGAAATATTGAGTTTTTTTTTTTTAAGGATTAAAAATATGGTTAAGACTTTTAGGATTTGGATATTTTACTAAAAGTAGATAGTGATATAGGTAGAGTGACACACTTCTGCGTTACAAAAAGCTTCTCCTTGTTCAGTGCAGAGTATCACAAGAGAATTGAAACCATGATATTGGGCCAAGAGTTGGATACAAACACACATGATAACAAATTAGACAGGCTGACAAAAAGTGGTAGTATGCCAGCTTCTGTGGAAAAAGAAAATAAAATCTGTGGTAGCACAGCATGTATCTCTCATCACGAGGAGAAGTACCAGCTGCACTCATGCACTGAGTTTGCCTGGCTCTGGGTTTGAAGTGTCTTTCCACTTTAGCCACAACTGCAGCTGAAGTGTTTGTCTCAGAACAGCATGTGTTATAACTAGTTTTATAAGAGCTTGGTTTGATATGACCCCTCAGAAAGCTGCAGACATGTTAAATGATGAAATTTAAATTTAATATTTCATATTAGTAATCTAGACAAGACCATGTGTTTCTATCTTCTAGGTGCGTAAGTACCTTTCTTTTCTTTTTTTCTCTCTTTTTTTACCTATATCAATGGTGATGCATCTTCTTTCTTAGAATTGAGTCAGTACACAGTGCTTGCCCACATCAGTGCTGTTGGGCAAGTTGCTGAATTTCACATCTCATGAAAATCTAAGCAAAAATAGTTACTCCTTTCATGCAAGTCACAATTATGCAACTACAATTCCAAAACATACAATGGCCTTTAGTGTCCTAACACTCATGCTTTTTCTGAGGCAGGTCAGCCATAAGAACTACCAGGGCTGTTTTCCTAGGCAGTGACAGTGCTGTACTCTCTGATATTGAGACACTCTGTTGATGAACAAGACGATGACTTACATTCCCTTGTGTTCCTTAAGTAAAGTTTACATTGCTTACAGCTCATGACAATGAACAGTGCCTAAAACCAGGTAAGTACCATCCTTCTGTATCAAAACAATTGTTCCCTTTGATTCCTGGTTGTTTCTTGTTCTCTTTCATTTACTATTGTGCTTTTAGCCAGGAGACTAATATATCCAGCATGTTCACTGCATTATGCAGATGCATTATCAGCTCCTGCAATCTCAGAAGGAATGACTTCTACCAAGTCATTCAGCTTCACATTTACCTATGGGTCAAAGGAATAGGACTGAAGTG
This sequence comes from Dasyornis broadbenti, assembly GCA_013397935.1. Classification (NCBI taxonomy): domain Eukaryota; kingdom Metazoa; phylum Chordata; class Aves; order Passeriformes; family Dasyornithidae; genus Dasyornis; species Dasyornis broadbenti. The sequence continues at coordinate 578,510 of VZRN01000979.1, forward strand.
CCTGGGGTCTCAACTAGCACCATATCTGGATAAAAGAGAGTACTTTCTTCGAAGTAAAACTGCATTATCGTATCTTTTTTTTCTCTTTCTATTTGCAAACATAGAATCAAGAAAAATTCAGACACCCTTCTAAACAGAGTCTCTATCATTTTTTGGTAGATTGTTTAACTTTTAATACTAAGGAATAACAACTTTTAATGAATTTAGGCAGATTTTAAAAAGGAAAATGTAAACTGTCTTTCCTTCAGAATAGCTTTACCCTACCATGATGCTTTAAATTTTTTTTTTTATATGTATATATAGGGAAAGATTTCTATATTTTTAGTTTGGGCAAGACTCAAGAATTCTTGTCTGCTTGGATTGTTTTCATTGCCATGTGCAATGGTGCTCACATATCAAAAGAGGCCATATAAAATGAACTGATTGATAGATGTGCTTGAAGAAACATGAAATTTACAGGGAGACTTTTGGGAATCTCTCCTAAATAGGTTGGTGTCTTTCATGGCAATTTCACAATAGAAATGTATATGACAACAAGCAGTATCTGTTCCTTGTTCTCACTCCTTTAGTTAGTCTGCTCTTGAGGTTGGGTAACCAAATCTATTCCACTGAATCCCACTCTTTCCACACTCCCCAAAAAAGAGAAAGGGGAAAAGCAATCCTTTTCCTCTGTTTGAAGTTAGATCCCCAGCTTGATTCCTAGCACAGCCAGGAAAACTTTTGTTCCAACATGAGCCAGAACAGCAGCTTATGGAGGGGCGCTGGGGCAGTTAGGGCACTATGGTTTCTTCATTTGTTGTATTCTCCCTTTATTTTTTATTTAATCCCTGCATGTTTAAATTACCAACTGTTTTGAGACCACTTCAAAGCAACAAGAAGAATACATCTGTTTTTGCTTCTTATCCCACATATTTGCTTATTTGTACATTTATTATATTTAGGCAATACATTTTCTTCCAGATAATATTTCATCAGCTTGTATTAATTTTTTTCATATAGAGTCAATAGAATTGGCATTAGCATAAAGGAAGCTGTCTCCCGTCTATAAATGTTGTGTGCTTGTTGCTTCACTTTGTAAGTAAATAATCAAAAGTTGTAGAAATAAAGTCGGTGTTTGGCAGATGCATAAATAATTATTTCTTTGTGCATTTTATTTTTCATTATTATTCTTGACCATTTTGCAGACATTAATTATAATTGTAATGTCAAAAAGAAAGAAATTGGTTTTCCAAAATAATACAGTTATTCTCAGTGTGTGAGTTAGTTCCAGTAAATAAAATTACAGGTATTTGCATGCTGGAGCAAATCAAGGGAAGCTATAATTTCTTTACCTGCTCCTACAATTGATAGGCTTTTCAGTAGGGTGTGCAACCAAGTACTTCAATAGCTGTTTCTGAAATTTTCTTTACAACTTCTAATAGTGACCTAGGAGCATATCTCTTTCTATAACTTTGATTAATATAAGTGTTCATGCTCTCTTCATCTTATTTTAATACTACTAAACACTTTTTGGTGGCATCTCCATTCTTCATTCTTCAAGACAGTACTATTTTGCAAAAATAAGAACTATTAATCCTACTGATGTGTTTACATACGTTGTATTCAGAAGACCCTAAAGCAGTTCTGGCAGGTCATTGATATTTAATAAATTTATATATAATTCACTTTCCTTCTCCCACTTAATACATTTTCAGCCTAAGTCTGACAGCCCTTGAATTTTTTTTCCAAATAGCTCCAATGGTAAAGCTGGATTGACAGCTCCAGTATGTAGTGCCACATAATAGAAAAATTAGCTGTTCTGCAATTCCAGGTACTCTTAGGTTTGTGTTTTGAAATAGAAGTTTGTAGGTGGAGTATAATACACTGTATGATTAAATGAAATCTATTTGTATGTGCTGAAGATATGCTAGGTGTTTGCTATAAAGTTTTGAAATTTCTTGCTTTTTTTTTTTTTTTTGCAGGAATATGAGTTTCTTTAACATCATCCATTGTGATATCTCTATTGCCAAAAAACAGTAGAGACTTGTCCTTGTTTAAACAAATCACACTAATATGATGTGAGTTACTTTTATTCCTGTATTGGTAAATGGGCAAAGCCTTGAAAACATTGAGGAGAGTTTCCTCAGACACCAATACTGCAAATCTTGTTGCTAGGAAACCATTTTTATTTGTTTTCCTTCAAAATGACTAAATCGTTTTATGCCTGGTTTCAAAGACAGCTGGGAACACGGGAGAGGAAGGAAATGCATTTCACAAGTCTCACCTCTTCTCCCCATTTCTTTCCAATATGAGGAGAGCAATGAGTTACTCTGGTGTGGTGGGATTCAGGGATTTAATTTAATCATTAATGTATGATTAAATGACCCACGAGTAGCGGGGTCTGTGTGGCTGCATTGTGTGAAGCGGGGTGGGTATCTGGGTGAGCCTCCCTGGCTCCCTCATGGCTTCCTCTCTCAGAATCTCTTGTGCCTCCTCCTGTCTCCTGCTCCTGTTCCTGGGAATACCCCAGGTATACCTAGTGGCTCCTTTCCATCCATTTTTTTTGGGGCTCTCTGGGTGTCTTTCTCATCCCTTTCATCCTGCTCTGTCTCCTCAGCCCAGGTTGCCCCAGTGAGGCCGGATGTGGTGGCCATATGGCCCTTGCAGGAGGTGGGATTGCCGAGGTCTGGCTGGCCTTTCAAGCAAGCTCCAGCAGCCCGGTGAAGGGGAGTCGGGGTTACACCAGATCATGGTTTAAACCAGAGGGACAGCAGGGAAAAATGGGTCCCTGAGGAGCAGCCATGGCAGCATGGGAGGTGGGAAAAACCCCTGAAAAGAAACCTTGAAAAGAAAAGCTACGTTTTTTTAATATTTTTCCTTTTATCTGACATTTGCATGTCTGCATTGTGTAGCTAAGTTAATTACCGTGTTGTCAGTAGAATCAGATGATGTCTTTCCAGGTGTAATGTACGTAGTACATGCACGAATACATCATACATATGCAAACATTTATGGATTTTTCAGAAGTAATCTAGATATTCTTGATAATGTTAATTCTGATGATCCAGAAAGCATTAATTACGTCAAATGAAGTGTTAATACAACTTAAACTTGGGCAGCATCTATATTTAGACAGGTACTTTTGCAATATCTGTAGAAATGCATTAGATTCATTTAAAAGAATTATTTTCTACAATCTCTACACATGTTGAACCTGTAACTTTTAGAAATTCTGTGGTTGTATTGGAGGAGAAGAAATATGTAATAATGTTTTCATTCCTATCCACTGAGCCCAACTGGTCAGGAATTTCTGGTATTTCAAACTTAGACAGGGTTTAAGAAAATTTACAGATTTTGTGGAAAACAAAATAATGATTTATTTATAATAATAAAGATTATCTACAATAGCAAGATAATAAGTGATAGCCAATATTTTGCTTCCACAACATTCTGGTTGCCTGGCAATTTAAAATGTTTCTATCAAACTCCTGAAAATACTCAAATCTTCAGACCTGGAGAGGAAAATTTTTGTAGGGTGACCTGCAGTCTCCTTAGAGTTTATTTTCTCATTTCTTTGGGTAGCATTTGACCATCAAAGACACCTGGATCCCAATGGGTCCTATCTCACTATTAGCAGACAGACCCATTTTTAGGACTTAGATGCAGCTGAAACCAATTTCCATGTTGCGGAATGTACAAAAAGAAAACATCATCCCAGTTCAGATAATATAAATGTTCAGGCTAAGAGAGTAGAGAAAAGGTGTGTATTTTGTTTTGGGCAGCACTAAATACTGGTGATTAACTCAGAGTTGTGGAGTTTTTGTTGTCTGTTTCCAATAGGCTCTGGGTATGATCCTGCACAAGGCTGTATCTCATCAGAGGAGAGAGGCTGCTGCAAGGAGATGCTGCTGCTTCTATAATCCATGAGGATTTTGAAAAAAAAAGTGCTGTAAATCAATCATTTTCAGGGATAAGCTAATAAACAAAAGGCTTTTTTCTTAGCAATGGTATGTGTTTTGTAATGAACTTTCAAAGTAACTGGGCCACTGGTATCTTTTCCTGAGTAATCAGGTATCATTCTTGTTAATATCAGCCTTCCTAAGTGGGTACCTCAAGACAGAATCTGACTAATTCTGTTTGTTGCAGTTGTTCTGTTTGCTGTTGCAGTTTATAAAACATGTTCCTCTGCACTGTGTTGCTAAGGGTTTTTCCTCATATTTACTGTGAAGAGATAGGTGATTTATTTAGTGTCTCAGCAAACTCCTTCCTGCTCTGTTTAGTTTTTTTGTGGAGGGTTGAATTTGATCTCTTTCAAATTATGAGGAATGGTTTTCTTGTTTTCCAAAGTATTAAAGATCTTTGCGCTTGTTTATATACAGGATTAACTGAAGTAGGTTATCTCTTAGCTCTTTTGAAACCGACTTTGTTTAGATCAGCTCAGAATGTTCTCCTCAGTCTCTGCCAAAATGAAATAGTGCATTGAGATGTAGCAGAATTGGGGCATATTTTGATTCACTTCATGCACTGGGTAGGCCAAATTTTCAATTTACCATCTTATTTATAGCTTGCCATAATTCTAAAATCACTCACTGAAAATTTAGAAGCAGTTGACAAAACAAAGTGCTGTAAAATGTGAAAAATGTAATAGTTATTGGTATATGTATTGAGCAATTACTTAACTGCTGTTTCTTCTTGATAAGACACCAGTGTAGCTCCAAAAAGGGGAGGAAGAAGGAGGAGGGAGAGCCCACTAAGGAAAACCAGCAAACATTAGATACAAAGTCTAAGAATTTCTCTGATTTCCATTGAAACTCTTTCCCAAATGGAAAATCCTATAAATGAAAATAACTCTTTTTAAAAGTGTAAAAGATACACTTTTAACTACACTTTTTCATTTATACTTCCAGAAAATGAGATCTTGTTCTTCACAAATTCTTATTCTGGGTTCATGTTTCTTTTGTTTGACTCCTTATATATGTCATCTCACTTTTCTGCTATTAGAGACGGGATGGTGAATTTAACTTTCCCTTCAGATATGCAAAAATTTTTCAAAGGATATAGATGTAAAGATTAAGGATTTATAGAGCTATATTCTGTTTAAAGAAACCCTAGGCCTGCAAACTAGCAAGTTATTTGTATTCTGCTAAGCAGACAGTACAGCTGCTTTACTGTCCTGTCTTCGGTTTCTGTGAAGGTGAAAAAAATGACAGGATAACTGCTTATCGTGGCAGTTTGGAGTCTTTTAAAACAAACAGCCCTCTGAGTACATATAAAGTGATGGTGACAGCAGCTTTTGATTACAAAATGTCAAGGGACAAGTTTTGGCCAAGGTTTTCAAACTAATTGGGTCAAGCTGGAGGCAGCAGGAGAATGCGGTCTTCGGCTTCACGTAGGTTGATGTGTTTAAGATTTGACTGAATCTGGCACACAATGACATTACAGAAATGGGTAGCAAGCAAGCTTTAAAAAGCTTAGTAACGTTCTTATATTCTCAGATGCATTACCTAATAAAAATATTCCAGCTTGCCAGTAGAATGCCTTGAGTGTTTGTGTGCAGCAGATTAATTATAACAGAATGTGTAGTATTGTGAGCCTGTTTTCTGTTACGCTTTTTTCCAGAGAAATTTCTTAATGATTGAAGCCTCTTTGCTTCTTTCCCAAGAAGCAGGGAACAAATGATCTGTGATACATTTAGTTTGTGAAATCAATTCAATATGAAAAGCTTTTATCTTGGGGTACATTTTAGTATTCTGAAGATGCTAGGTGCCTCACAGACTAACTAAGAGTGATAAAAACTTTTTTTTTTTCTTCAAAATCAAAATTCCTTCCTAGAGAAGAAGGATTTTCAGCATTAACAAAATCTAGTGACTTTTCAATACTCTGTGAATTAGTGTCAAGTACCAACTCTAGGGACAGACTTCCAAAACTAAAAAGAAACAAAATAAAGTGAGTAAAAACATGTTGGTCATTTCTAAATAAATCTTTTGATATCCTTTATGTTGTGAAATTACTTTTCAGTTTAGAAAACTTTTAAATTTTTATTTTAAGAGGATCAAAATTTAATGGATATACTCTGTAAACTCCAGAAAACTTTCAACTTCTGAAAATTACTATTGAAGTTTAAAAAGAATTCTGAGTTCTACAGTCTACTCTAACATACTCATCTTAAAATTCTACTGATTTCCTTGTATTTTGATTTTTTTCTTGCCAATCATTTTAATTTCAGCATGAAATAATGCTTAATTTTCCGTTCCAAGCTAAATCTGTCAAATCCAAAAAGAAAAAAGTACAGATCTTTGCTTTCCTTTCTTGTTTGTAGTCAAAAATTACAGTTACAACCTCATACTTTGAAATAAGCAGCTTATTGAAAGCAACGCTCTGCAAATTTTTGAGGTAATTGCTATGAGATCTGTAGTAAAAGTGAAATAAAAACTCTGGAATTCACTTAGAAAGTCACATTGTAAAGTGCATATTAAATAAGTCTATAAGCAGTGCGGGGGGACGGTTTTGTTAGACAACTGTTTCCAGAATCTGAGTTCTGCCAGTAGAATTCAAAGCGGTTCTCTGATTTATTGAAGATTTGAAAGAATTACTTAAATGTTTGTTTCATAATTCACCAGATGTTAATTGATATTTTTACTGATGTAAAAGAAATAAAATCAAATTTTAGGGTTATTTCATCATCTTTACTGCCTTTCCAGCCTCTGGAGTTTTGAATGATAGTTGGAGAAACAGAAAGGTAATGATGAAATGCTTTGGAAAGATGCAGAGTTACATCAGTGCCCCAATACCTGTTGAAATTCTATATTGGTAAGCATGACAACCAAGTTGGTCTAAACTTACAGCAAAAAGAAACACTTGAAAATGTCTTTTAACTGTTCTGTTAAAATGTTAATTCTACCTCAGGAGTACCAGATCTTTTGGACGTCTTGAACAATTTGCATACACGCTTTTATTATCAACCCGTTTAGGCATTTTGGCTCTATAAACTGAATATTTTATTAATGGTATATTTTAGAGTAGTTATTGCAACAGAGAAATGATGAATTATATCCATATCTGTCCCTGTGAGACTATAAAGCATGCAATTTTAAGGGCTTTAAGATAGCTGGGTCCAGTCATGCAAAGTCCTGCAGTCTCAAATCTAATTGATTTGTGTGTTAGTGATGGCTGCTATTCTTTGAAGAAATTTCGTAACTTTGGCACTGAAAATTTGGATTTTATTGTATAAACACATTTGAAGACAAAACACTTGTTGGGAGAAATGTGGTAAAGATTGTTTAAGCAGAAACAAGAATTTTAACATTGGAAAACACGTGTCAGAACTCAGCTGGAGAATCAGAAGCAGAACTCAGCAAATCTGAGAACGGCAGATAGACATGAACAGGAGAAAGTAGGCTTTGAACTTCTTAACATTCTTTTAGCTTTAAAAAATGGTTTATCTTTCTATGCTATGTCTCATTCTATTTCTGTATAGTAGGCAACCTTTTCTGCTTCAGGAAAATTTTGTGGGATGAGAGGACATGTCACTGGTACAAATGCAGCATAGTGACCTCCCTGTCTGTTTTCATTTGTGCTGTTGAAAAATAGGCGTTTTTAAAAAACATCTGATTCTTAAGCATTCATCAAAGCATGTTTGTAAGGAGAATATCTCAAGAGATCTGGAGAAGGAATATAACGTCTGAGAATTTGTATGCTTTTTCATCTGTACTCACTGCCTAAGATGTGTTGCCTAGCCTTGAGAACTCTGTATCTGTTTTATCTCCAGACCTCAATGATAATGCCAAGAGTATGCAAAACTGCTTTTGAGATCTTCAGGAACTGAAGCCAGTTCTATTGCTGAAATGGCAATAAGTACTCTGGTGCGTCAAATGATTCTCAGAACAGTTTACCTTCTACCATTGCGAGGTCATATGTAATTGTCATGAAATAAAGTCCTCACTCAGGAAAAGAGGAAGATTAATTTGCCCCAAGGCTCTCATATTTAAAAATATTTTTTAAATTTCCTCCTAGTTCTATGCACCACAGCAGCACTGTTCTGTCTGCTTCCAAAGCCATTCACTGTACAGCACCTGGTGCCAGGGAAATGACACCTACACTTTCCTGCCCTGTCCTTTTTCTCTTCCCCTTTTTTTTCTGGTATGTGTTCAGTTTTTTCCCCCTCTAATCTACAGAAGGGAATATATTCTTATTTTACACATGTCTCTGAAATAATTTCCAGTAGTGGTGTGGTACTCCACCGTACTAAGTTTCAAACAGGAAATTCAGTTTAGCTACTGATCGCTAGTCAGTCTTGATAATAGGTGAAGGATGAAGAGTCTTTTTCCACTCTTGTCTGAATGTCAAATTCCGATGTCAAAGGAAAACACATTTTCTGGTTATTAACTTGTCAATGAATGCTACCTGTTGGTTGGCATAGGACTACTACGATAACTAAAAATGTGTGTTTATATTTAAAGTCACTTAAGAGCAGTACTGGAAAACATTGCTTTTATTATTTTTTCTTCAGGAAAAAGACACCAGATATAAACTTTCTGCAAGGCTCGTGATTTCCTCTGTGCAACAGGTCGTGATTAACTTCCAGTCCTTGTAGACCAGTCATGCAGAGTTCAATTAATTCCTTTGTGATGGAAGACTTTAATAGAGATTCTAATAGTACACTGCAGGAGTAGCCCAACTAATAATAACTGTTTAACTTCATAGCAGTACAGACATAAAAATTAGCCCATTTGGTTAGAGCATGGTGTTAATAATACCAGGCCTGTGGGTCTGATCTGCATATGAGCCACTGACTTAAGAGTTGGACTTAATGATTCTTGTGGGTCCCTTGCAACTCAGAATATTCTGTGATTTGAAATAGACAAAGTAATAGGGAAAAAAATGGAAACAAGAATTAAATGTTTTAGTTCTGGTGTAGAATTTTGAGAAGCAATTTAGCCTTTGAACAACATGACTATATAAATTATGCATGAATGCATACTTGTTTCCACATTATTTGTTGTCTCTATTTGTGTGTGTTTAAGTTGTTTTCACAGTCTGGATTCTGCAATAAGGAAAAACACTGGTTTCTTTCCAGCTGTATCTAATATGATTCAGAATAATGCTTTAAAGGAAAGCAAAAACTACCTTTTGCCTGAAAATCTGACAATATGAAAAACAGAGTGTTTCTCAAGTTCCCAATGCTTCTCCAGGAAAAAAAAAACAAAAACAAGGAGATGACTACAGATTGGATAAGAACAAGATTGTTGGGGTTTCTTTGTTTATATGTGTGTTTAATAGGTGATCCTGTCATCAATAAATCCTTGAAGGCTCTATGCAGTCCGTGTTATACAGGTTTCAGCACACTAATAAGCCGTAACAAACCTTCCCACTCAAGACACTAAGGGTGAATTCCAGTTGTTTTTGAAAGAAATTGTATCAATGTTAGTTTTGACAATAGTCTTTGTATGTCTTGAATGGAAAACAATATGATCAGAACTTTATTTATGTAGAATGTCAAATGAAGAGAGGAGCATCAGACTTTTTTGAAATTACAAGATGCAACTGTAATTGTGCATATCCTGACAGGAATGAGCAATTGCATTTAGTTAAGCATGGCCTTAAGTGCTTTCCAAGTGAACTTGAACTACAGTAAATATCAGGGGAAAAAAGTTATTGTTGATTGTAAGTAAATGCTGAAAATACTGTATAAGCTTGTAAAATAAACCCTAATTTTTTGTGTACTTCCAGTACATATTTCAGCTTATATCATCAAGGATATGTGGAGTACAGGGGGAAAGTTTATTTTTAATAGGTCCACCCTATATGGTAGTTGTCTGTTATCTGAATAGCTCAGATTAACATTTCAGTTACAGAACTTGCCAATCATCTCAATTATAACAACAAATGCCTTGTGTGTTTAATTAAAGTAGAACTATACTGAAAATGTAAATGCCAATAATTTTAGCAGGATGTTTTTTTCAGCAGGAGCATTCTCCTGAAAAGAAAGGATATTGATCTGTACTAATTGCAGTGCTAAATATTTGCATACCTTCTGGTCATGCAATTCTCAGTCATGCATTTTTATTGCTCAAGAAACACCTGAAGAACAGTGTAGGAACTTCTGAATAGAAAGACTCTTTAAGGGCTACTCATTTTGTAGATCTGAGTATCTCACCTTTTTCCTCAGACCTGAATCACAGAGTGAGCTGAAGAGACCAGGAAGAAAGGATGCCCATATAAATATTATTATTTAGAAGACAGTATAGCAGAGTGCAACATTCTGTTTTGTTTCTTCCCTTTGTTTTGGGATTATTTAAATACAGTTTACCTTTCCCTAGTTCCCTTGTGCTGTCTTATTTGATTTACCAGAGTCTAAGCGTCTCAGTCATTGCTGCTGAACATATTCTCTGTGCAACAAAAAAGAGACAAACGCTCTTGTTCCCAGCGAATGGTTTTCTCACATCAAACTACATTTTAAACTTGTGGCTTTTGAACTTGCATCTCTGAGTACTGCAATGCCTGGAAGGCCCACCTGGTACAGTATCAATGTAGCTCCATTAATGTCATACTCATTCACACCCGAAAGCAAGCTAACTGCTGCAACAGGGGGTGCTGGTTTTGGCTGGGGTAGAGTTAGTTTTCTTCCCAGTGGCTGGTACGGGGCTGTGTTTTGGACTTGTGCTGAACACAGGGCTGATAATGTGGAGATGTTCATGTTACTGCTGAGCAGGGTTTACACAGAGCAAAAGCTTTTTCTGCCTTATGTGCTGCCACACTGGGGAGAATGTTGGGGGTTCATGGGAGATTGAGGGGAGACACAGCCAGGACAGGTGTCCCAAACTGACCGAAGGGATATTCCAGACCATGTGACATCATGCTCTGTATGTAAAGTGCAGGGAAGAAAGAGGAAGGGCAGGGAACATTTGGAGTGGTGTTTTTTGTCTTCCCAAGTCACTGTTACACGTGATGGGGCCTTGCGTTCCTGGAAATGCTGAACACCTGCCTGCCCATGGGAGCAGTGAATTAGTTCTTTGTTTTGCTTTGCTTGTGTGTGCAGAGTTTGTTTTCCCTCTTAAACTGTTTTTTATCCCAGGCAATGGGTTCTCTGGCTTTTACTGTTCCAGTTGTCTCCCTGATCTCTCTGGTGGGGGAGTGACTGAGTGCGGTTTGGTTTCTGGCTGGGGGTAAGCCATGACACAGGGACTCTAAGTAGCCTGTGGGAAATGTGATTCTAAAATGCTTACAGCCTAAGAGAGCAGAACTTCCTTGGGTGTCACTGCAAGGCACTGTTTTACTCCCCAAAACACAGCCTAACTATCATGAGTCTTTGTGTTTGACAACGTTGCTTTGAACACCTTGTTGTGACTGTTATTGTTGTCACTGTTTAAAGTGTCAAATATGTTGAAATGAAGGCTTTGGCTACACAATTTCTTTCTGAATTGTAACTAAAATAATTGTATTATCTTAATGTATCAAAAGAAAAAAAAAATTAAAAAAAGTTTTATTTCATAGTCTTAACTCTAGCTCCTTTAAATTTAACAAAGGAAATCTCCTTTTGCTGGTTTCAATTTCAACGTTGTTCACTTCCCAAAGAGTGAAATATTTTACGCATCTTTTTTTTTTTTGTGTATGTAACACAGATTTTCCTACTTGCCTTTTTGCTAGTCTTGTTCCTCAGACTGGCATGCTTGAAAAAGATTGGATCTTCAGCAAAAAATAAGAATTCTGATTAAAAGTAAATGTTTTCCCATACATACTGAAATATTCTAAACATCAGTATGAAATTATTATTCCCTGTCTGTTTTACTTTGAAATCAGTTGTGTCTTTTTTCCCTCAATTTTTCTTGAGTAGGCAAATACATCAGTTTCTGACTGAATGCATGTAAACTCTTTGTTCAGTGGGCAGGCCCCATGGCCACGTCTCATTACATGTACTTCACTTTTGGTTTAAAATGAGTCTTATCCCCTGGTTAGTGCAGTAATCTGCATGATAGAGTATCTAGCTGAAATGACCTTTGAATAGTTCCAAAAGGCTGTGGGTCGGCCTGTAGCTTAAGGATATTTTGAAAATTTTAAAGGAGATGGTGAAGAAGAAAGATTCTAATTCATCAGTTGGACAACTTATTACTTTGATGCTAGATTTGGTTCTTTAAACAATCATTTACCCTGACATGTGAGTAAAAAAATGGGCTTATCAGAAGCTTAGAGAACTATTGTTTCTACTTCTAACAATGTCAGTAGTAGCTCATCATTTTCTTCTCTTTTTAATACAGCAAATGCCTTTTTCTGAGAGGTCAAATGATGTCATTCTAATCTACTTCTATAGGTTTTTTTTTTTTTCTCTGCTTCCTTAAAAGATTTTTTTAAGAAAACAATGGTGTGAGGGAGGTCTTGTTTTTTTTTTTTTTTCCCCTCCTCTTTATTTCTACTGGAAATTGAGGTAATACTGCAGCACCTCATTAAGACAGATTTTTATCAGTAATTGATGATGACACATTTCTGCATAAACTACAGTTTGATTTAGAAGGTTTTGGGCAATGTTAAGCCACTGTTTGGAACCTATTAAGGGGAGTCAGAAGCTATTAGCTTGTGAGACTGTGCAAATAAGGTTATATAGCACTAGAATGCAAATAACTAGGATTTGTAAATTAACAAAATACAGAGGAATGGATTTTGGACCAAAAAGTAGATGTTGACTGTGGTTTTGGACGCTAGAGTACTAATAACTTGAGAAATTGATTATTTGGGTATAGCTTGTTGTTAGCCACTTTACTCTAAATATTCCCGCAATCTGAGCCAGGTTTTTGGTATTCATCACACACTTAAACCTTTGAGACTCACGTTGTGAGCAGAAACAAGGATACAAGAGGAAACAACTGTGTAAAATCTGCTCAGTGGCCTGAGGACATGTTATCAAGAGAGGGATTCCATTAAAATTCAGCAATGTACCTGGGGTAGCCTTTCTCAGGAAGGCAAAATATGGGGTGGAAGGTTAGAGAAAGAGGGAGTATTTATTACATCTTTTCAATTACCATGAACCTTTGGTTCCAGTGAAGTGAAGGCTCTCAATTGTTTATATGTCCATTCCTCGGAGCTCTGCCTCCCAGAGTTGCTTACACCTGCCTGCCTGATTTTTCGGTTCTGCACAGAAAAGTGAGAGAAGGCAGAAAGGACTTATATTAATGCATGGAGGTGTTATTAGTAATACATTTGCTAAAAAAAACGAAGAAAACTTATTTCACTCTTGTTCACACAATGTACAAGTGAGCAAACTCAGGCTGGACTGCATTCTTACCTGTTGTTTGCAGAGCACAATTATGTGATTGTTACAAATCCCAAAACTTTTATAAATTACTATACATGTCCAGAGAGCCCTTGTATGCTCTAAATAAGCATTATCTCTAATAATTTTAGAAGTTTTTATTAATGATAAACCTGAAGGCTGCATTAAGAAGAATTAATTTTCCAGAATAATGTAGCAACTCTGTACAGATGTCTGCTGGGGATTGTGTAGTGAGAGGGAATTATGTGGGAGGTATGATTCAGGGAAAAAAATTATTTCCCATGAGAACAAGATCATCTTAACTGTAACACAATGTCTTTATGTAAAGAAAACTGTTAGATTAATTAATCATCAGTTATTATAAAATGTATACAATCTAAATTAGTATTTGTCTGTTGAAACTTGATATAGTTCAAAAACCATGTATCTCCCTGTGACTCAGTAATCTAATACTGTTTATTTTACAGTTTTAAATGTAAAAGGATTTTTTTGGTTGGTTTTTATTTTGCTTCTCTTGAAATCTAACTGAATACATGAAATATACATGGAACAACGAGGCAGAATATTTGCTTTTGATTCCAAGCGTCTGTAGCTTTTGTTGCATTTTTTAAATAGAGAGAAATCAGATATCAATGATACCTATGAGGACAGCACTGCGAAAATTTCATAATTTATGGAGACACTATGGGACTGTTCTTGGGTGTGCCCACATTGCAGCTCATCTGTGGACATGTGACCTAGCGCATTGTCTTCTGTTCTCACATATTGATCCACTGACTCCAATTCCTCCTTGTGTCTACCTCTTCCCTGCTCTACCATCAATCCCCCGCCCCCGTGGTGTGATGGAAAAGGTCTGATTCTCACGATCATGTACCCTAACAGGAAAATGAAGCAGAACTCAGAGTTAGCATTCTTCCCCATCGGTTTCATAGATGAAGCCCTGTTAGCCAGAAAACTTATCTGTATAGTAAATACTTGTCCACATAGACACAGCATTTCTGAATGCCTTAACAAAGCATATCTATAGAGTATTTTGATTATTCTAACTGTTGAAGATGCCTCAAAGTGTACGATACTAATCCTCATAAATTACAGACTTCTTATAGATTTATATCAGCGTGATTAGAGTCATCCTTTTTCTCCAGCCTGGTAACAAAACAGGATGTGAGGTAAATGTGGACACAGGTCAGACAGAATACAAGGTATATATAAAGAGGGGGCTCGCAAACAAATTATTATTTTTATCCTTAGAGACATCACCCTGACTTTTAGTAGAACAAAAGCAAGGATAAATCTAGGAAGGAAAATAAATCTAGTTATTGGATATGGTCTCCTCTTTTATTTGTAGTCCCTGCAACCACTGAAAAGGTATTTTGATCTATTCATTCTCAAATTAAAAAATAATATCTGTCTTGCCACATATATAGTGGTTTGTTCAACATATGTGTGGTGAACCTTCTGGATGAGAGCATTTTCTAACACCCTGTTCTCAACCAGGGAAAACTGTATTTTCTAGGCTATCCCTATGTGCCCCATTTCTTTTACTGTGTACTGTCAGGGCAAGGCTGTAAATACTTTGTCTGTCAACTATTCTTGAAAACCCTGGACAGGAATATTTGCAATGCCATTCCAATGAGTGCCAAGAAAACTGGTGCTAATGGATGGATAGCCTGAATTCTGGCATACAGTGGTGATAATGAAAAAGAACAAAAACATACTCATCTTGAGGCTAATTTTGGAGAAGAGTTCAGGAGAGAGTGCAGTGAGCTGAGATAAAGGAAAACAGCTGCAGTCTGTCTGTCTATCTATCTATCTATCTATCCGTTTTCTCTTTGTCATTGACAGGCTGACACAGGTTCTGGTTCTGGCTGTGGAGACAGCCTAGACTTTTCATGATTGATAGCATGATCTAGAGCTCCTGTGACAGGATGGGAAAGGTATGCATTGAAGAACTGACCCTGTGCTTTTTCTGGAACTTCTAAAGATGATGTTGGCTTGCCTCAAGGTATTTTAGTGTTTCCCTTTATTGTGCTGGTCGTGGATGCATGGTGGTGAAGGGAGGCAGTATCAGACAGGAGGGAAAGACATTGAAACACACAGATTTCAGGTTTTGTTTTCCTAAGTTTGTTTATCTGGGCCACATCCAGGAAGCCTTTGAATATACTCTGGGATTAAAAGAAGTTTAGTTGACAAATTTTTACACATCTCTGGAGGTCTTCTTACAACGCAGTATAGGCAATAATTTTTCTATGCTTTGTGAGTAGCACAGTGAATGCATGTAGTGAACTAGAGCCTTTGCCTTCTGTACTGTCATAATAGCTGAGTTAATGTTCCTCATTAGTTTCCCCACTGCCAATTGTCATTCTGTGTATGTAATATCCTGGTTAATTACAATAGCGTTAAGGTGTTAAGCTACCAGAAAAATAGAAAAAATATATAAATTCAATGACTCTTTAAAGCTCTCTAGGCAAGAATATATTCTGAAATTAGAGCAGTGAGCTTTATATTTAGTAGCACTTGCTTAAAGCCAAATTTTGTGCTCCAATTTTCAGTATTGTAGAGAATTTAGCTTAAGAACTGGAAGAACATCTAGGGATGTGCTAGAAGGTTGAAGTGGTATGAGAAACAAGTGATTCAATTTGTTGTAGGTGAAACAGCTTTGCTTTATATTGCTAATGTGTTTAAGCAAAATTTTTTTCAATGGATTTCACTGTTTATGATGAGAAATTCTTCACAAATCAGGGGTAAAAATAAGAATTTCAAACTACTGGAAAAGTTCTAAAGCAGGGGAGATATCTGAGAACTCAGGCTTAACTCTAGCATTCAGGGACTGCATTGATTTAAAACAAAAGAAAAAAGGGACTATTTGAGAAGCAATTGTAGTGGGTTGACCCTGGGTGGGTCCTGCAATGTATGAGGAACTTCTTGAATTTTGACTGTAAATTTATGTATCTTTTGCTCCTTAGTCCTACCAAACAATAACTTGTGAGAATATAATTTATTATAACTAAGTTAAAGAAAACTAAAAAACCGCCTTTGATTTCACCTCTAAAGCTTTAACTAGAAAGTATCAAATACATAGTAGGCGTTTGAAATAGGGGAAAAGATTATATGAGAGCCATTTTACAGAAGAGTTAAGAGCCATATATGAACACTGCATGAATTTCAACTGCTAAGTTCTTGAAAATGGAAACAGTGCCTGATATTGTGCTTGCCAATTACACCTGTAAGTAGGAGCTGCTGAAGCACTCACAGCTAATGTGTAAAACTAATTGCCATCGAGTTGAGAGGTGGTAACAGGTTCTAGAAGCCTGCAGCTTTAAAACAAACTCTTCATCTGCAGATTGCTGTGTATGACTCTGCAGACCTCTACTACTCTGTCTGCACTGGCAGGGGCCCTGTGTGAAACTGCTGTATTTGCCGAAGGAATCCTTTCAGCGTGCATAGCATTTTACCTCTTAAATTGCATATAATAAGTCAGCAAAAACAAAATCTACTTAACAGGATTTGTGAAGAGCATGTAACTGATGATTGTTACAGCAGCCAAGGCTTGTGATAAGTTATGCCTGTGAGCAGAGCTTTATTGAGCAGACCAATGTCTTTGCTCTATCCAGATCATACTTCATTTTTGCTTGCAAATAGATGTGTAGATACCACAGTAAGCTTTTTTTTGTCTCTATAAATTACCTTTCTAGAAAGATATTTGCTGAACTTAGAACACAGGACTGCTCTAGGGTGCTGAAATGTTGTTAAGGCAGGTTTATGTGGTGAGAAAGAAAAAGCAGTGCAAACAATCCCAAGGAAGTAGATGGAGTTAAGAAATCCAAAAGCCTGAGGCAGTGCCTTAAGGTGAATGTCTCTGTGGGCCAGAAACAAATGAAGTCTACTGATACTTTGCTGAGAGCTGTCATTTCGCAGACTCCATTTGAGTTAACTTAAAAGTTCTGTAGTTATTCAACACAAGATTCATGCAAGTTCTCTGTCAAGCAAAGGATAGAGTTAATGGTTATAAATTTCTATTTTGAACAATCTCCAGTACAACAGCGCTTTAAAACAGCACTGTGGTATAAATGAGTAAAATAGAGGAATAAAGGTGGTCTTCTAGAGGGACTTTAGTATGTTAAAAATACAAATCAAGGCTGGTTCAGACTTGAAAAGCACCATTTTCTATGCACGTTTCTTAGCTTTATGTGCATTCCTTACAAGTAATGTGTCTTCTTGCTTTATCACTATATGCTAGAATGGTGGTTCATGTATTTTCAAAAATAGTTTTTCTTTGATGGATACTGAATTTGATGCAGCTAGGCATGCATCTCTATTTAGATTAAGCTGTAAAAATTAATATCCCCTTTCTTCTAAATGTAAAAGTCCATATATTTTCAAATGTCTGCAAATCAGTGTTATTCACAAAGGGTTGAGAACCCAATCAATGTATAGTTTTCATATAAGCTAGCAGTGTTTTTATCTGCTGTACTGAAAAGTGCAGGCAACATTTGAAACCTGTTCTCAGAATTCCAATTTAACATCACCAATGGCTTGAATTCTGGTTTAAGATGTGCTGCTCAGACCCATATTTAAAACTACAGATGCTAGCTAATAAGGATGTTTGGTGAGTTTGACCATCATCACAAGCAAGGGTACTTGTTTTTTATTGTGCTCTAGACTGGTATTCCTCAGCACAAAACACACTGAACAAGTGTGTTGTTTCAAAATCTGACTAATTTTTTTTGAGACTGTCCTATTTTCCTGATGCTTGAAGGAAATTTCTTTTTTGCAGATTTTTCTGTTCATATGAATATTTCTTATTTCAGTATTTTTTCAGCCTCAGTAATAAAACTGGTAATTAGTGCTATGAAGAACATGAGGCTAGGGTTAACTGCTGTGAGTGAAAGTAGAAGGGAAAAGTTTTAGCTTTCTTGGCCTGAGCAAATCTAGAAATATAGACTAACACCCTCAGATGAAGCAGCCTGACTAGTTGAATACTCTAACTGTGTAAAACTGCCTTCTTTATTTCTAAGCGTATAAAGAATTCAAATAATTTTTTATACACATCCAAGCTGTCCTTTGGAGTGGTAGTCTATATTCAACTCAGCCTTATATGCCAAAAATTAGCCTAACCTTGGCATAGAAGAATTCAAGAATATTTTTTTAAGATACTCAACTTGTGTTTCCAGAATTTTGACTGTCATTTGTTAACAGTACTGTAAAAAAGACAGAACCACGCATGTGTTAGGGCTCAAAGAAGTTACATTTGGGAATTAATATTTAGGTTTTAGTATACGGGGGCAGATTAATCAGCTTCTGGGCCGTGTGTGTGTGTGCTTTTGAAACATTCGATAGCAGGGACACAAGATTAAAGATGTGTTGTACTGAATTACTCATTTGACCTTTGCTTTTTATTCTTCATGGATCCTGATACTAATGTTTGGACTTGGGGTTTAACAGGGTGTGAATGTCAGTGCCTTGACTATCTTTCATAAATTCTGAAGTACCTATACAATGGTACGCAGTGTAGAAAGATTCATACCTCTAGATAACCCCAATTGCCCTCAACGATTTACAACCACATAGAGTCACCTACAGAGTTTTATGCAGAGCTTCCTTGCTTGCAAGTGTATGTGTAAGGCACAAACAATGTGTCTATGTCTGAAGTAGTGAGTTTCATCAACCTTCAACTTCCATTTAGGAGTGAGAGGTGGGGAGGGTTTAAGGGCTCCCACTCCTCAGAGACTGTGTGCTGTTCAACAGAAGCAGAGCTAACTGGTATTGTGGAACTGACTTACTAATTGGTATTTGCGAGCATATTTGTGTTTTTGTGCATGTGGAAGGTTGGCTTCTGATTTCCTAAAATTCTTCTTTTTCATAGAGAAACATAAATATGTGGAAAGAAACAAACCAGACCCCCTAGTGCTATGCAAGGAGACCTCGTAGCAGCCTTCCAGAATCTGGCCAATAAGGAAGCTGAAGAGGGACTCTTAAGGAACTGCAGTGACAAAACAAGAGGGAATGGCTTGAAACTTAGAGAGTAGGTCTAGATTTAGATGTTAGGAAGAAATTGTTTACTGTAAGGGTGTCGAGACACTGGAACAGGTTGCCCACAGAAGTTGTAGATGTCCCATCCCTGGCGGTGTTTCAAGACCAGTTTGGATGGGGCTTTAAGCAATCTGGTCTAGTGAGAGGTGTCCCTGCCTGTGGCACAAGGTTTGGAATTAGATGTTCTTTAAGGTCCCTTCCAACCCAAACCGTTCTGTGATTCTATGACTTTTTTTCCCGTAAGTTGCCACGAATTACTTACATCTATTTGTCTATCAAAATAGGAAGAGGCAGTTAAGCAAGTTCCCTGTATTTAGCTGCACTGTGCTGTTCACATCGGAAATCTGTAATTTGGGCACCTGCTTATATTGTCACCTGACACAGACCTTGGCAACAGGGAGCCGAGAAATACGGATTATAAAGAAAATGTCCCTGGTCTGCACTTTACTTTTGTAGATTCACTTGTTAACTCTGTATATGAGCTGCAACAGGATGTGGGATTGAGTGCTGTGTTTTATGGTGGTGGTAAGAAGCACAAAGACCTGAAATTTTCATTTAAAGTTCTAGTCTGTAAATCCTTCAGTTGAGTCAGCATTAAACTCCAAGTGTGGTTAGATCCCTTAAATAAATCTTTCATACTCTCGCACTGAATGTGGAAATGCCCTCCTTAATCAAGCAATGTGTGTAGACATGCTCTGTGGTTGACACATAACTTAAAAATGAGATGCGTCATGCTTGCTAAAGCACAGTGGAATTAATCAAAGGTGCCCTGCTACACTTGGTGACAGGAATAGCTTATTTCTAGATGGTCATTAATATGTGTTAACATCTAATGGGGCTGGAAACCCAACCACTCATTTCACTGATTCCAATAAACAAGAAACCATTGTCGGAAGGTTTTAAAGAAAAATATGATAATATAGTATATATTAATATAATGACAATATAATCTATTGATGTAATAACCCACCAACTCCCTGGCTCTGCTTTTTATTAGATGGTAGCTAAGGAATGCAGACCAAGATAGGACCAAGATCACTAAATTGCTACTTAGAAACATAACAGTCCAATTTCAACAGTGGAATAGGGAATCAAAGATGGAAAACCAGGCACTAATTTTAAAGATACTTAGAAAAGATAGAGAAAAACAGGAAAGAAAACACAGAGAGGGAACAACCTGCTGGAGGAGAAAAAAAATCAAACCAAATCTTCTTCTTTACTATTCCACTTATTTGACTTGCTATGAAAATTGTTTAGATGTAATATCTATCAATACATGAAATTACAATTTGGAAATATTCAGTTAAAAAGATATTAACATCATGCCAATCTTATCTAGATTTATTTCATTATACCAAATACCACAATAAATTCAGTCATTGAATTCCATGCTCCTTAACAAATTCTCCACTGACAAAGTATTTACTGGTAGTGCGTTAAGTCCTCCAAGGACGGTCTTCAAGTGAGTAATTTAGTTTCATGATAAGTTACATAGAATTAGTGAATTATCAGAAAATTAATCTTAATCTAGATCACAGATTAAATATTATGTTTGTTCGTGGCTTTAAACAATAAATGTTAGGATTACTTCCAAGAGCTGAAAAGGAATCATGGAACAGCCGTGGCAGAATATTTTACATAGTGAGGATCAAGATCAGGAGTGACGTAAATGACTGTTTTCTTGATTATTCGTGTGTGTGTGTGATTATCTTGAGTAATATGCAAATTAGGCAATATTAATTCTAAAATTATCGTGTCATCTGGATAGACTATAACATTAGTTATACAGCATACATAAAACTTTAGATTGCTTATAAGTGAATTTAAATAACAAACCAAGCTAATCTAACCAGGAAATTTTATGAGATTATTTTACCTCTTGGCTACTGTACTGCTTGTTCTCTTAGAACTCAACCTTTTAATTTGCAATTTTGGAAAGCCTTGTTTTTCTCAGGTATTTTGTATGGGTTTTGGTTGTGTTTTTGGTGCGTTTTTTTCAGTACTTGAAATATTTTGAAAGAGTTCTTTAAAACCATTAGTTCTTACTGCCTATTTCTCTTAAGCCTGCTTTTATAATCATTTACAGGTAATTTACAAATAAAGTGGTAACACTAGGCTAAATTAACCCTCAGTATAATATAAAGTCTTCAACAGATGTGTATTAAGTACTGATTTGTCATGCAGTGTATTTTTGAACAAGATTACAGAAGCCTATGAATACTTATGTATTATCTGGAATAAGAAAACAGATGTTTTCCCTAGGTTCATGTTGTAATCTTTTTTTAAGTTCTAGGAGATAAACCAACAAAATATGAAACAGCATTCCCTATACTGCCTATTCACATACTAATTTTTTACTGTATTAAGATATTGTGTTGGTTATGAAGGAGTTGAGGAATCATTGTCAGGCCAGAAATTAAACCTTTGCAGAAGTGGTATCTCTGTTGAATATAACCTGTGAAGATATCCCCTATTAAAACTTGAAATAATTAACTTTATTAAAAAAAATCACTTTTTATCTTGGTAATCTGCTTACAGCAGTGTCATAACAGAAGCAGAAAGAAGTATTTTGGAGATGAGAGGTTAATATCTTAAATTTGCTGTTGAAAGAAATGTGACATGAAATCACATTCTTGATTCGATTCTTATTGGCAATTGCTGCAAAACTCTTTGGAATTATTCACAATATGTAGATACCTGAACATACTTAATAATCTAATTTGCAGTCTAAGGTCTCTTGTTCAAGAATACATAAATTTCGAGAAAAGAGTTTTAGAAATTAAAATGAGCCATATGCAAAAAGGTGAGTCAACTGGAAATATGATGGTGATAAAAATGAATAAGTTGACAAGACCAGTAGAAATTATCAAGAGATTTTAAAAAGAACATGGCACACCTGAGGATATTAAAATACAGGCACATCTTAAAGTGATATATCTTCTAACTTTGGAAGCAAAGAATCATGGAATTGTTTAAGTTGGAAGGGACATTTCAAGGTCATCTAATCTAATTCCCCCTGCAATGTACAGGGACATCTTCAACCATCACATTGCTCAGAGCCCTGAATAACCTCGACCTTGAATGTTTCCGGAATTGGGTATCCACCACTTCTCTGGGCAACATGTTCCAGTGTTTCACTACCCTTAATGTAAAAAATGTTTGGTTTATATCCAATCTAAATCAACCCTTCATCAGTTTAAACCATTATCCCATATCCTATCCCAACAGACCCTGCTATCTTTCTTGCAAGCCACCTTTAAGTACTGAAAAACCATCATAAGGTCTCCTTGTTATGGAGGACTCCTGGAGTCTTCTCCAGGATGAACCTGAGGTCTCTCAGCCTTTCCTCACAGGAGAGGTGTTCCAGCCATCTGATCAGGTTCGTGGCCCTCCTCTGGACCTGCCCCAGGAGGTTCATGTCCTTCGTATATTTGAGGCCGCAGAGTTGGATGCAGCACTCTGGGTGGGGTCACACCAGAGGGGAGTAGAGAGGTAGAATCACCTCCCTCGACTTGCTGGTCGCGTTGCTTTTGATGTAGCCCAGGATATGGCTGGCCAATGGGCTACAAGTGCACATTGCTGGCTCACATCCAGTTTTTAATCCAGCAGCACCCTCAAGTCCTTCTCAACAAGTGCTCTTGGTCTGCTCATCCTGCAGCCTGTGTTGATGCCAGGGGTTGCCTTGACCCAGGTGCAGCACCTTGCACTTGACTTTGTTGAACCTCATGAGATTGTTGAGCCTGTCCAGGTCCCTCTGGATAGCATCTCATCCTGCAGGTGTGTCAACAGCACCGCTAAGCTCGGTGTCATCTGCAAATTTGCTGAGGGTGCACTCGATCTCAGTCTCTATAATTGGTGAATATATTAAACTGTCCTGGTTGAAATATGGATCCCTGAGGGACACCACTTAGCACCGATCTCCATCTGAACACCCCCTGCCCTATGGATGTAAACAACCAACCGATTCCTTATCCACTGAGCAGTCCACCTATCAAATCTATAACTCTCCAATTTAGATAGAAGGACTTAGAGGACCATGTCAAAGGCCCTACACAAGTCCAGGTAGATGACATCTGTGGCTCTCACAAAATGAAGGTCAATGAAATCATGCATGGAAGTCAGTTCAATGCATATAGCTGCTCTCTTTTGGAACTTCCTTTTGGACTTAACCCGAAAATGGTGTGGAATGCTTTTCCAGGCAGTAAAGTGTAGCAGAAAGGGCAAAAGAAGTGCCCCCATCCAGGGACTGTGCAAGGTCCTTCACCTGGTAGCTCTCTGTAGAGATCTAATTTTGTAAAGGTCATTGTGAACTGTGGAGGACTAGTGATCTTCACTGGAAAAATGGAATTTTCCTGTAAAATGTGTTGATCACCCTTGCTTCTGTCTTTCGCATATCAAAGGAGATTAATCATTGGTTTTGGCCTTTGAAAATATCTTCTCGTGGCTGGTAATTTTTGGCTATCCAATACGTCTGTTAGTATTTCTTAAAAAGTGATAAAAATTTGTTATTAAAGACCCACATTTGATTGTTTTATTAGAATAAACTTGAGATGTGATTTGCTATTGAATACATTTTATTAGGGAAAAATGCTGTATGCTACAGAGTCCTAAATCTGAAGTATAAATTGAGCATAAATTTTAACAGTGAGGAGATTAGTCACTGGAAAAACTGCAAAAGGAAATGAATTTTCTGTCTTTTGTTAACAAGGGTAGATGAGTCTTTTTTTCAAAGATGCATTTCAGCCAAACAAAACTTTTTTTATCAATAATGAGATAACTGATGGAAAGTTGCTACCCTGAATCATACAAAAAGTGAGGCTAGTTTGAATACTCCTATCAGTGCTATGAATAATGTATATAAGCATCAGGAAGCTTTTGCTTATGGCTTGCATACATTTCCCCTTTCATAATCATCTTTTATTGTGCTACAGCAAAAGTACTTTTTTTATACTAAGTAGTATTTCTCTTACTATCAGAAGTACTAGAATTTACTTTTCAGTCAAAATTATTTTCCACTGAAAAAAATCTGTTTCAATATTTGGGGATATTTTTAAGACAAAAAAATCAAAAACTTCAGTAAGACTTTGGAGTTAGTTACCTTTTATGAAATAAACCTTTTTTTCTTCTTTTTTTTAGAGTAAAAAGAAATTTTAATTCTATTCCTATTATATAGTGCTGAAATTTGAATGCTGACTGTTTTTCTATGTATTGCATTCTTGAAATGCACAAGCTAGTTATTGCTTAAATACAAAGCAATATTGTAATTTGATCATATCTTGCAGTAAAGTATTTAAAACTGCAGCTTTCATTTCTTGAGGGGCTTTTCCTACCCATCCATCTCCAAAGAGAAACCGAGATGGTGAAGATTGGACATTTTCATTCTGTGGAATGTTTTGTAACCTTAGATTTTTTCCTGACCCCTTTCACAGGAAGTCAAAGATATCTGAGTGTTCCCTCTGATACAAGCTGTGATTTTTTTAGGATTTCCAGCTCTCTCTGCTAAAGAGAGAATTGGATATTCTTACTTCATAGCGTGAATAAATCCTTAGTATATACAAGCCCAAAGAGATCCACTTAAGTCTGAGAGTCATGATTTTTGGTCTTCCTGCTGCAGAGGTGAGGACCAAGCCCTGACTAGAGACTGAACTTCCAGGACTGCCTGGAAATATGTACATATGCCTTATTTAGATGGACTGATATGAAAACTGTAATGAGTCCATGTCTGAAAAGGAGAGAGGAGCTGAACAGAAATTCACTAAAAGTTACGTTTGTGAAAATATCTCAGCATTTAAGTATTTTCCCACATCTCTCTATTTAATCAGAAAATGCAGGCCTCCTAATGCTTCCAAATATATATTTGGAAATTTATATGGATGACTAACGCCTTATTTGTTATTCTTATCAATTCTAAACTACTCTCAAAATTTGAAATAGAGCATGACATGTTTGAGAGCACAAGTATGAGTAGATGAGCACAAAAAAGGACAAATACATATACAAATATATAAAATATATGTGCATGCATTATATGCGTAAAACATTTATAAATATAACGAAAGAAAACCTGCAGAGCTAGAGACAGGAGAATGTGAGAGTGTAAATTTAAGGTACAGATAGAGATGGGTTCACAGGTTTGATCTGAATTTAATGTTGGAAAGGAATTGAGACCAGTGAATGTACAGAAGACGTGTGTTTTGCATGAAGGCTAGTATCTTGTTTCTAGTATACAGGCTGAGATAACGACATTCTTATGTCTGAAAATGTTAAGTTCTGAACCATCAGCTGGGATTTAATTATTGTGCTGTTTTTGCAACCTCATTCTTGCTCAGATTTGATTTTGAGAGGCTTTTAAATAATCTTATTTGATGTTTTAACACGTAGTCTAGCTTCAGCCAAACTTATACTGAAAAAGCTCTTACCCTAAGGATGCACAACCTTTTTTTGTGTGTGTTGCAAGTTCTTCGTTTTGGGTTCATTTTTCACATGATCATTTAATCACCCATTTCCATCTAGTCATATTAGGAGATGGGAGAAAAGAAGTTGATGAGCTTGAGGGTGTGCAGCTGAGCCAGTGGGTGAATGTCTGTTACTGAATCCATTCCATCTATAGTTTAGGAGTGCTTTTTTAGAATTTGTGCTTAATAGAATTCAAGAATGAGTGATCATTAGAACATGTGTCAAAATTAATGTTTTCTTTGTGTTCCTGTGTTAACTGAGACCCACTGAAACTCTGTTCCTCTTTCCCCTCCACTAAAAAACTATAAGAGTTGATGAGCATCTACCACACTAAAAACATTCTTTAAAAAATAAACTTTAAAGATTAGTTATGTGTTTGAGTTTTGTTGGTTTTTTTTTTTTGTTGGTTTTTTTTTTTCAAATTTTAACCAGTGTAGAAGATATTCTTTTCAAACAGAGAAAATTTTTACTTACTTTTTTTTTTTTTTTAAATTTGGCTATTCCTTGTGCCATTGACCTTTGTTTTGAGAAGCACATTATGAAGTATTAAAATAATTAATACTGAAGGGTCACATGTATTCTTTCAGAAGTGATTCTGAATAAAGGCATCTTTCTTTCTGAATATCGTATTATGCAAATTTTTTATTTCATAAATGTAATTAATTAGAATTATTAGAAACTTGAAAATTACTTTTAAACTTGTTTCAATCTACATAAGAACTAATTATTTTCAGCTTTTATCTATGCCACTCCCCTGTGGTCATTAGTTTTTACTCAGTCTCTCTACAAGCACACCATTTAGATGCACTGCTATCACTTCTCTTGCAATTGGAAAGGCCAGTGAACTTTTCTCAGCTGCAGAATAAAAAATAAATGAAATGCAGTAGTACATACTTCCTCTAAAAGGCAGAGTTAACCTGTGTCTGTGGTATTTCAAAGGATCTTAGGGAATGTGTGAACCTTGGCATTTCATAACACTTGCAGCTCCTAACAAAGCCAAAAAAAAAAAAGAATTTGAAACAAGGTTTTGTTTTCTCAGGTTCTGGTAGTTGTGGAGCAGCGCATCAGCTCGTATTCCATTTATCTCAGCACATCTTCAAACATTCAATGTTTATTATCAGTGAATGGCTTTTGCCTAAAAACCGTCTAAACCTAAGAAGGTTTCCTCCTTCTTACTGAAACATTTTTCCCCTTTTTTTCCTCTCTTAGATATCTTACATGCCATACGTATTTGTCTGTCTTCCTATAATATGGAAGAGAAAGGACTTTCACTACATTCATTTTACAGTTTTTTGTCATTACAAACATGATGTAGTCAGATTTAATTTAATAAAAAACCAAAAATATGTTGCTGATTGAAGCCTGTGGGAATTCCTTGTACAGAGAGGAATGATCTGTATTTTAAAATTCCTGTTGCAATTCTCTCTGAAATAGGAGAAATAAAAGCAGTATCCTACTTCCTGGCCATACTGATCATAGATATGTCACATTTTCATACACGGGACTCTTACTGTGTGGATTGTCTTTTTAAAGGTAATTTCTTTGTGTGACCAAGCATATGATGCAGCATCTACAGACTAATCTATTCTATAAGCATCTAACAAGTGAGGATTTTCACGTCTGCTCTAAAACCATATTTTCTTTAATATGCTAGAGGTTGTTTTTGCTGCCAGCACCTTTCACTTAATATCGTGTTTTATAGATCTTAATTTTGGTATCCTCTCTGGAAATACTGATGCGAATGCAAGGTACTGTGAAGCTATAGCAAGACATGTAATATAAAGCTCATAGGTATGAAAAATTAAGATACATCAATTTAATATTTTTATAAAGCTTATTTTTTTGCTTTATATTCAGTTGCAATTTTACTGGGAAGAAAATATTTACTCTTTTTTAACTCATTATGTATCACATATTTTAATCCATGCAACAATCCTTGTAAATACTAAAAATGTAGAGAGAATAGGAAATAAGCAGTAGACACCTAGAGATAATGCTCTTCTTACACGTGTCATTGGGAAAAGGCAGAGGAAAGGTCTTCAGACCATAGTTTGTCTTTTCATTCAGAAACCCACTGCTGGAACTTTAGCTGAATGCAAATGTCGTGGTTTAGCTTGGCCCAGGTTTTTCTAGTGGGGGGGGACCACAAAGATGGCTCCTCTGTGAAGCTTCTCGAAGCCTTCACCATGTCCAGCTCTGAGGTGATGGACATGCTGCTGGCCAAGCCTGGGCCAATTAGAGACGTTGGTTACGCCTCTGTGAAAAACATATTTAAGACGAAATCAAAACAATGGGTGCACGCACTTTTCCTTAGCCAGAGGAGGAGGAGTAGGTGAGAGTATGTGAGGGAAAACAACATGGAGAGACCAAGGTCAGTGGAGAAGGAGGGGGAGGGGGAGCTCCAGGCGCCGGAGCTCTGCAGCCTCTGCAGGCCGTGGTGAGGCCCATGGTGAAGCAGGGGGTGCCCCTGCAGCCCATGGGGGCCCACGGGAAATGCTGAGATCCACTTGCCCCAAAGCGAGTGGATACCCTG
>VZRN01000979.1:607002-641599 GCA_013397935.1 Dasyornis broadbenti
GGCGGGCTGCCGACGGTGAGACCCATGGCTACGCAGAGGAAAAGAACCTCTCCCCGGGCAGGAGAAGAAGATCTGGGTGATGAACTGACCTAACCCTCCCCCCATACCTTGTTCCCTTGTGCAGCTGCTGGGAAGGAGGGAGGGGGGTGAGCGAAGAAACGGTGGCCTTGAAGGGTTTATTTTACCTCTCATTTACTCCTCTGACTCTGTTAGTAATAAATTAGATCACTTTGCAACCTAAGATAGTCCTGTTTTGCCTATTCTAAGTGCGTCTTCTCCCAGGTTTCCTTATCTCAACTCATAAGCCCTGGGTGTGGGTGTGTTAATTTGGGGGTACCTGGCATTTGGCCGGGCTCAAACCTTGACAGCAAAAAAGCTTTATGTTTCATCAAGTTATGGTCAACATTGTAGTAGAGAATAGGAGTGGGGTATGGGTAGAAGCCAAAAGGTACATCTGGAAGTGTGTGATGAACAGAAAATGAAATTGAGAGGTGCCACGCACCCTGAAAGGCACATTGAGGGGTGTATGGAGACCCAATAGACACACCTGGCGTCCAGGGTGGTGCTTGTGGTGCAAATGCTGATTGTGACTCATCCTGTAGGCAGCTGCACTTGGAAGCTTGGCTCCTCTTTTTGCAGGTGCCATCTGGTAACACCCAGCAAATCCTGTCTGACACAGCCCCCTGGGCCATGAAATGCACCTGGAGGTGCTGGGGAGCAGGAGGGTAAAGGAGGGACTTGTGTCCTCCAATGAGCTCTGGGATGAGGAACAGGATGAACTGTATCTAGAAGCCATCAAAAGCTTTGGGTGGAAGGTATGTAAAAACAAAGATTTTGTATTAGAGTACTTCTTTCAGGATTGTATTACACACTAATGCAAAATAAGAATTGAATAATGTCTAATTTAGAGTTGTTGAAACCTCTTTTATAATCTGATGTCAAGTTGATGACAGTCCTCTTCTGGTTATACATAATGCTGCCACTGGCATTATCTCCTGTTTTGAGTTGATCCTGTTCTAAGTTTTGTCAATTTGTGTTCTTTAACTTTGAACAGGCAGAAGATGTAAGAGGCCAAGTACCAACGTCAAGGTCTGATTCATCCTTTTCCCACCTGAGCCCTGGAAGTCATCAGACATCAGAAAGTGTTGATGTGTAAGTGTTGCAGAGCATGTGAGCAATGGCTTCAAGTGCAAGAGGTTCATGAGGACATCTCAGAGAGGTGAGAAACCAGCTGAACAAAGCCAAACCAAAAGCTAGCAGACTGGAAAAGGAAATGGAGCAGCTGAAAAAGACCTTTTGGATGAGTCATTGACTTCAGTTATATGGTAGAAAGAAAAGTTCATCTACAGGCCCAGAGGTAGGCAAAGGAGTGGCATTATTTACGCCTTGAGAAAGTTCAAGGGAGAAAAGGTGCCATCAAGAAGGCACAAGGGCTGCAGCAACAGCTGGCCTAGCTCCACCGTGAGGCCTTTGTGGGGAACACCCCACCCTGAACCCTAACCCAGTGTGTTCCTCAAAATCCCCCCAAGCTCACGTCTGCTGCCCTCTACCCCATCCCAATACAGACCTGGTCCCTGTACATCCATGCCCTGTGGTGTCATCCCCAAAAATATCACAACCTCTCACCAAACCCTCTTAGGATTCCCTGGGGTCCCCTCTCCTCCAAACATCCTTGAACCCCCACCAAACCCACTGTCCTTGGGAGGGTGTAGCCCAAAACCCCAAGTTTCCCCATATCCAATACCTCCTCCAGATGCTGTCTAGCCAGGTTTGGAATATAGATGCTTCTAGTGGGGGCACAGTTGAACACCACCAGGCTGTATTAGGTACACCAATACTATTGGGGGGAGGATCAGGGTCACTCCAACCCCTCCTCCTCTTCCTTCCCCCTGCCTCCCTACTCATATCACCCTCACAGTTGATCTCTGCTGGTGGATCCTTGTTGAAGAACCTGATGGTGGGCAGACTTAGATTTTTTCCTAGAGAAGATAGAAACTACTGAATATTTTTGGAGTGTATCTGTTCATTGCTGCACAATGGAGTTTCCCTGGTTTACTATTTTTTTCCAATGTCACATTGGCAGACTGACCTTAACTAATGAAGCTTTACAGTCATCTGAGTCATTTTTGGCCACTCTCTGAAAGGTATAATAATATGGCAGTATTTCTTTTTCTGTAAAACACAAGCACTATAATATGTAAAAGGGACTAGGGTGAAATTACTGCAGAGTAGAACATTGTTTGAGTTGTTTGACCACATTACAGGGCAGAGCATCCTGCTACAATTATATGCTGCATTTTTAAAGTAGATTATCCCCTAGAAGCAGGATTAAGAAGAGAATCAAACCATTAAAGTCTGTTTGCAGCTAACATATAATGTTGCTGACATTTTCTGAATAGATACTATTTTAAATTTTTACAGCTTTATTATTCCCCATTTAGTACGGTAAGAATTTAGGAAGTTTAATACTCTGCTTTTTACAGTGTTACATTTTTGGTATAGCAGTTAGCTGTTTCCAACATATGCACTTTCTTGGCTCTTCACCAGAAGAAAATTGTTTGTAGTTGAAACAATCAACCATACTGAATCTAATGTACCTTGAGAGTTAGTTCTGAAAGTCAGTGGTTTATAGGCCATTCAGCTGTAAGCTGATGGTTTCTGCGGTGGGACAATAGAAGCATTGATACAGAAATCACTGAGAGGGATCAGAGAAAATATGTGCATATGGAATAACATTTCAAGCCCTGCTGGCTATCCATGATTTTTTTCTTCTCCTATGGTTCGACTGATGTGCATTGTTTTGAGCTCAAACATCATGCTTTAGGACATACAAGCTGATTCTGTACCTGATAGAAGATGTTCTGAAGAACTTCGCAAAATTGTAGGATTGAATTTTTTTTAAAAATAGGTAGAAGAGAAAACATTATGATCCACTGGAATAATGTTAGGAACTCGCTTCTGAAATAATGTTAGGGGCCGATTACTAAAAGATGCCTCTGACCGTGCTAAGGTGCAAATGAGACCATATGCCAAAGTCAATAGTACAGATTTTATTTAACAGTAAATGTGAGGTAGAGAGAGAGCAGGGGAAAGATAAAGAGAGACAGAGACAGATTAAATAGAAGGATAGTCACCACCACATGGGTTCCTTTGGCATCCCACTGGCCCTGCTTCTGGCCTTCTCTGCGGTGCGGGTCCTCGAGTGTTCTACTCCAGGTACCACTTTTGTAAAAAGTCCTGGGTATCCAGAGGCTTACATGCTATTCCCAAAACTTGGGATGGCATGTATGTAAGCAGTTGCTTCCTTTCCAGCGCATGGTGGAAATTTTTGTCTGGATAAGTTATCCAGATGTGCCTCACCAAGCCTGACTTCTTCCTGCTGTTGCATCTGTGCTTTTCCCACAGTGAAATTTTGTCCGGTGTGCTAATTCCAAACCTTTCACCTCTGTGTAGGCCAGAAATTAACACCTTCCTGTTTGCCATCTATGCCTGTTGTGGTATCTTATGGGGATAGTGTTTTGAGACATTTTTACTCCATTCTTTAAGTCCTGACAAACATAAAAGAGGAAATGCTTCTTTAAGGAAAGAAGAATATGACTTCTGGGTAGCAGTAATCAGCTGGTCTAGCTTTTTTCAGAGGGACTCAGTTTTGTGTGTATTTGCTCATTATTTTTTTCTCATTCATTTTCTAAGATGATCAAGAATGAAGAGCAGCCACCCATATACTTCAAAATAAAAAAAAACATGGAGCAATCTGTATTTGTTTTAATTGTTTCCAGAATACTTTTTAAAAGAAAGTATTTTCTTTGGAGCTGTGCTTATCCAGTTTGACTAACATTACCCTTTGAATGTAATTGTTGCTTAGAGATGCTTGATGGCAATTCAGAATATTTTGACATTATTGGACATTTAAGGTTTTCAGTATAAAATTTTGCTCTACCTAATTGGAATGTTCTTCATTCGGATTCATAAATTATGATTTGTTCCTGCAAATCTACTGAAGCTTAACTAGACTTATAGAGTAACTGACATTTAAAAGTAGCGATAATTTGATTTATTTCAGTTTTTACAGATAAGTTGATGGTGCTTATGTTCCTTTTGTGTGCATCAGTCTCATAAAGCTCAATTATTCCTTAGCTCAATTATTCCTTAGCTCTGATGGATGTAGAGATCTTATTTATTCCATCAGTGCCTTTCCTTCCTAAACCTTTTTCCTCTGTTTTAAAGATTTAAGAGCAAGAAGTAATTGAAAATATTATGGACTTCTTTGTGTGTTTATATTGATCATCAATGTTTTCTTAACTTTCCTATTTGAGATATATCTTTTTTTCATTATACTTTAAACTTATATCCTAATGAGAACATCTACTTTGATTGAAATAAGAACATTACTGTTAAGATCTAAACATTGTTCACCTCACAATTAATGCCAGTGGATCTGTGTGCTGTGAGCTATAGTGGAAGTCTTAATGATGTATTGAAATGAGCCTCCCAAGGTGGGAAGGCAGGATTATCATATGAAAAGTGAAGGTTGGATGTCTAAGCTCAATTCTCAAACAAGATACTGATGAACAGGGGAAATCCCTACCAAAATTGTCTTTTGTGAATATGGCTAAAGTGGAGAAATTTGGAATGCACTGTAACCGTGTCTTGACCGTGTGTTGGGATGAGACCTGCATCCTGGCCATTCTATCCTGTTGTCCCTCCTGCCTGACTGCATGAGTGGAAGGAAATGGAATGGTGGTGTGCTTCAGTAAATTCCTCAGTCCAGTTTTCTGGGAACAAGAACTGAAGGTTGCACTCTTCTCTGAGGTTAGATACAACTAGGGCAACTGTCCTAGCAAAAGAAAATTAAAATTTCTATAGACTGTCTTGAAGAGTAATACGTATTTTCCATGGACCCCCAAAGCAATCTAAATCCATTCACATATCTAAGTGGGAGCATATAGGTGTAACACCATGCCTTGGAGCAGCACTGAATGAGAATAGATGGCTTAAATATACCTGGCGCAAGTGTCGTGGTTTACAGCAATGCAAGGCAATTTTTGCTTCGCAGTACAGTATCTAATACCAGTATGATGCTTTATTTTTGTTTATCAAACCTGTTCCCAACAGTGCGAAAATTACTCCTAATCTGGGAAAAACAAAATTTTATATATGAAGAAAAGGAAAACTAGGTGTTGGTTTTACAAGAAAAGGGAAAAACAGACCTAATCATTCATACATCTCTATCTAATGCATCAGATAACATAATAACATCTGTGAAGAGTGAGTAAATTCTAAAAGACCAATGTACCTTTATTTTCTAACGTTTTAGTATATCTGTAGATTAAGTCAACGTAATCAAGGTAATCTGTTTCATCTGTTGGTGCAATTTAATCATTAAAAGTAATATTGTTAGTATTTGAAAAAAGCTATCACTACTTGTTCATGACAGATGGATTTGCCACAGCCTTGGATTTGTCTGAAAGCGTCAAACTCCGACAAACTCACCATATTTTGCTGAGTGCTCAAGCTAATCTTATCACACTGGATGCATGGACAGAGATATTTCTTTTGGAGTAAAGGACAACCAAGCATTGTGTCCTGCTGTCTTTGATGCTGAGGGAAGAAACCAAAAAAATTTGAAAATTTATTTTAAAAGGCCCTTATAAGGACCCTGTAGCCTCAGGGACCCATAGATTATCCTTTAGGTCTAAAAAGATTTGAAGTTTAGGGAAGCTTTGAAAAAGCTCTGAGGGATTGCTGGGAGAAGACACTGCAGAAAGACAAACTTAATCTGTAGCAATCAAGTTAATGGGCAGAATCCAGCAAGGCTTTTTAAACTAGTTGAAAGACCTGGAGGAGTGGGGCATTAAAGTTTTCTAGGTATAGTCTGGGGAGAAAATCCCAGGGCGTGGATGGAGTTAGATATCCAGGTAGATCAATGTGTTCTGGAAGACATGCATTTCAGCAGTTACTTGACAAGAATTTAATCTAACACGTCTCTAGTGGTATAACTGCTAACACATTTTATTAACTTTGACATTTTTTTTTTAATGAAAGTATAAAAATTATCTGAAGAAGTTATGAACTGCTTATGGTCTCGATTCAAAGGGTGCAATGTGAATACATATTTTTTGAAGTTATGCATTCCTATTCATATCTATTTGTATTCCTGCTGTACAAATTACAATTAACTAATCTGCAACTACTTTTGTTTAGTAAGTTAAACATGCTCTTAACAGCAGTACTGAATCCTGAATTAAAGGTTTTGTAGCTCAGTTGGATGGGTATCTCTGCATATGTATTTCTCTTGCTATAAATTCATAAAAATAACGAAAACTGATATGACAAGAAGTTCTGTTGAAGATCTACTTGATAAAAAAATTAAAGTTTTGTGTTTTGTCAAATAATGAAAAAGAGAGTTTCAACATCATATGACCTAGTGAGTGACATTTCAAAATCTATTGGCAAATTCAGTAGTTTTAAATGTGGGAAAATTTTCAGAAACAGCTATGAACTAGAACTATGCACACCTCTTTTAAGACTTCAAAGCTATTCTAGAGAACTGCATGGACTTCCTTTATTTTCGGCTTATGTTACAAGCTAGTTCAGAAATAAATAATATTTATTTATTCTTGAAAAAACCGTGGCTAAAGAGATTTTGTCTTAAAGCTATATTACTGATATTGCAAATTTTTCCATTGTTAGGCATACAGGTGATCAACAAATAAGTTGCCAGGAGATATTGTAAAATATTCTGATATTTAATCTTGTTACGGAACCAAGATGATCTGAAAAAATATAATTGCTAAACAAAATTAATATTTTCACTTCAGATTTCCATATGTTGATGGACTATTTCACTTAAATTTAAAAACTATATCTATATAATTATTATTGTGTTTCTTTATATTTATTGTTTAATAAGTGTTCTTCAGATTTCAATTTTCCTCGATGGCTTCATAATAATGCTGTTTTATATTTCCACTATTGGTTATTCTCTGATAATAAGGACAGGAAGGAAAAAAATATCAGAAATTCTATACTTTCTTTATTTTCTGGCACAGTTCAAACAATAGATAACACTGTGTAAGACACAGGAAAGAGTTTTATGGAAAAAGAAGTATATTCTGCCAAACAAATCACAGTGGGCACTTTAAGCAAATTTAACAAGAAGGTAGAATAAATATGGTGCTGTATGATACATATTTTATGAGACCGTAGGCTCTTACATATTTTTTCATAAATTTTTAAACCTGTACAATTTTCCACTCCAATAATTTAAAATGAAAAATGCTTTACCTTTAGAGAAAATTAGTTAAAGGACTGAAAATCACTGTATGAATAAAGAAACTTTGCTTAAGACAAAGAAAATAAGTTTTTTAAAGTGAAAAGCCAATTTATATAATTTTGCTAAATGCTTGAAGTAGAAAAGTGCATAAGTAATTTAGAAGTGCAAATTGCCTTGGGTTGGTTAGTAAAATAGAGGGATGTTTTAAAAAATGCTCCCCATCGGTTACAAAACAGATTTGGGTAGAAGTTCTGAAATTAGCATTGTAGACATGACAGAGCACATCATGACTTTCACTGACCAAACATAACAGAATTCAGCTTTTCTGTGGCAAGCAGGCTGCACTGATTGGCTGATATTCTCCAGTAATGTGAAGGAGGGTTTTTTGTTTCTAGGTTCCAGTCCTCATCCTGGAAGTTTTTTGTAATGATATTATCTTTGAAGAGGCACATTCTATTTGTTCAGAATTAATTCAGGACTGTGGCAGAAGTGGGGCAATGTCAATAATTTACTCATGCAGAAGTTTTTGTAATGAATCTATTCTCTATGACATAAGGTACTATATTTCAGATTAGCTATGAAAAGTCTCAGGACCCTATTAACTGTATAATGAAAAATTAAAATTGTTTCTAATTCCAGCATGGATTTTCAAAGTTTTGGTTCCTGAAAGAAAATCAAAGCTGTATGTTGGTCTTCTTCTCTTGCAAGACTGACTTTACAGTTGCTAGCAAATATAGTCTGTACCTTTGGGACAAAATTTCAAATATTGCTAGTAGTTAAGAAGTATATATCAAAAGATTGCCTTAACTCTGAAGGAAACTGTCATTAAATATTTTTTACATTTATATAGATAACTAATTCCAGGGAGACAAAAAGCATCTCATCAGGACATTCATTGTAGAATTGTAACTCACAAATTCAGTCACTGAAGATATCTGGGATGTTTTTAAATGGTCATGTATGCATCAGAGGTTTAATAGGTTGTGGACTTATATAGGATCTAATATAATGTTGCAAACTGCACTCATTCACGAAACCTGATTTTCACATAGTGTGACAGGTCCCTATCAAATCCCTTTTCTGCATTGAGGTTTATAATAAGAAAGCCTTGGGAACTACTGCTTGAACACAAGTATTAAGGTATAAAAATAATTTATGTTGTTGCTGAGATAGAAAGAAATACTATGTGAAAAGGGCTGGTTATTCATCGATTCATCAAAATAAGTAGTGTATAATCAAATAATAATGCTGGGGAGTAGAAAAAAATATACACAAGAAATTAATGATTGTTTCAAGATTGTGAGCATCCTAACTCTGAAAGCTGATTTTTGTTTATTATTTATGTTGTCGTAGTGTTCAGGAGCTCTTGCTATTGACTGGTGCCCTTCATGCCTAAGAGAAAAGTAGAGTTTCAAAGGGTTTGTAGTGAAGCATTTTTTAAGTGTTGGGGTGTGAAAATATAGAGTATAGAGGACATGGGCTCAATCAGTAGAGGTTAGCTATGTAAATAATTGACAGTACAATGCAGACTAAGTTTTTGTAGGTCTTACTAAATGGAATGTTTAAGTAGAATTAATGGGAGAAGAATTGGTTATTTAGAGCAGTAGGACAGAAAGCACAGAAATGTTTGTTAGAAAATTTGGAATCATGAAGTGTCTGTGTTGGAGGGAGTGTTATGGAGTCATCCAGTCCAACCGCCTCTTCAAAGTGAATTGTAGCTGGTAGGTTCTAGAGGTTAAGGAAATGTTGAAAGAATTTTGGACTGAATTAAAATGTGTTGGTTGTCATTACAAAAGGTCCTGAAGGGTTTGTTCTTTCGGAGTAAAGATCATAACCTATGCTCAGTGTAAAAAAGACATTCAAGTTGATGAATGGATATGAAGGAATAGGTACATGACCAAGCCAAGTAGCAAATGATGGAGTAGTTTTTTAGCTCTAAAATAATACCAGACTTATTTCATTAAAGACAGCCATCATACAGTAAGATACAGCAATAAATATCCAAGGTGCATACAGCCTACTGTTTATTAAATTCGGAAAATTCTTCTGAGTTTTATTTTAAATTTCTATTACTAAATATTCACTACAGACCATCTGAGCATACTCGCGAAGTGTCACTATTTAAATAAGAAAGAAACAAAAACGTGTTTTGGAAGGTCCTTTAACAGATATTAGGGCAGGCAGGCTCAGCATTGAAAATCTGCTGCACTACTTAATGTGTGATCGAAAGGTATTTGGGGACCTTTCAACCTTCTATGGATTTTTTGGTACTTTGAAAAGTACTAAAACGTTTTAAAGCCTTGGTTTAGGTAACCATATATGACTCACAATATCAACAAAGATAAAATGTTTTTAGAAGAGCAAACTATTTTTGGATGACCCTGGAATGCTGTTGTGGTGCTAGAAGGAGTTGAAAGAGTAGATTAGACCATTTCAGCAAAAAATACATTTACAAAAAAAAATATTATCTGTTTTGTTGTGCCTGTGGTCTTTAAATTATGTCAGTGAATGTTAGTATGCAAAAAATCCATGGTAGTTGGAATCTGGGCTCTTCCAGAAGGTATTTTAGTAAGCTCTAATTGTCATTGTTTGCATTTTTTCTTTTTAGCATTGTTTATCTCAGGGTCCTTTACGTAAGAATTAAAACCCTTTTATGCCTTATTATCACTAGAAAATTGTCTACTTGTTATTTTCACAAAGTGCACTGCCCTGTAGAGAATCTTAAACGTATCTGTTTAATGCAAACAGAACAGGGCAGCCTGAATCATGAATTAGCAACATGAGTAATTTAGCCAATTACCTAATAGAAGGGTCTAATGGTGCAGTTGTTCACTTAGGAGAAGAAAATTACACTGACAAAAGCAAAAATTCAGTTGCCTATTAAACAGTGGTATAATCTAATGAAAGATGAAACTTAAAGGTGAAAATATGCAAAACCATAAGCTGGTTTTCTCAGTACTTGGTTCTCTTGTTTGTTCACTCATGCATTTAGTTTATTGCATTTTGATTTGCTTGGATTTTTGTTTGTTTCATTCTGTAGCCTGTCTACATGAAAGTAATTTGCTTGAAATTGATAGTGAGAATGAATAGTGATTTCACAAATTAAACTACTTCTCTAAATATAATATTTTTGTTATTTCCATCCAGAGCTGGTAATTTAAGTGTTCACATTAGCAGCTATCACACTGTTGTATACAGCTGTCTCCTTAGGTCTCCAATCATCCACTTGAACTGCACTGAATTGTGGTAAACCCAGTACACTTTAAAAGTTTGAGACAGGTATGAAAGATTTGTTGAATAATATTAACAAAGGAGAAACAGATATTAATTTCTCTTACTATATAGTATTGTGCTAAATTAATCTTGTCAGCATTACTGACAAAACCTTTCATTTTCTGACCATTATAAAATATTTGTTTTTCACAAATCCTGCATTTATTTCCTGCTCACAACTGAAACTGAAGTTCATATTCTGTGCCTGTCCAGTTGTACATGTGACCAGCTGATGATGGTATTGGTTACTTGATGAAATTTGAAAGGGTATGATTGCACCAAATCCGCAGGTTTTTGTATTCCACTGTTTTCTCTTAGTGGGGGACATCAAAATTATTTTGTTGAAGTTCTTATATCTCTAAATGACTATAAAAAGGAATTGAGCATGTTTTTTTCTAAGTAAACGGAGCTTAAATTAAATATGTTAAGTCATACTCCTGTGTATATTCTTATTCTCCATGTTTTGTCAGCTGACAGAATGAACCGGGAGATATATTTGTAGGTGAATAACAGATCAATAGGTATCTTTCTGTAATGAACTCAGGCAGTGTATTTTGCACGGGAAAGTTACTTATTAGGGTTGTAAATGTTAAAAA
Organism: Dasyornis broadbenti; assembly: GCA_013397935.1. Lineage (NCBI taxonomy): Eukaryota > Metazoa > Chordata > Aves > Passeriformes > Dasyornithidae > Dasyornis > Dasyornis broadbenti. The sequence continues at coordinate 618,148 of VZRN01000979.1, forward strand.
GATGGAAAAAAAAATTAAAATATAAGAAATCACTGACATCTCAAGTTAAGCTTTTAGAGAAGAAGGAGTAGGAAATACTAAGTCTGATTATCTTTTCCTTCCATACATTTGAAGTGACCTAACCTCAGTTTTGGGGTCCAAGTTTTGTTAATCAGAAATAAAATTCACAACTTAATTTGTTTTGAGGAATTATTGTCATACTAGAACATAGAAAATAAATATTTTAAGTCCTTTGTTTAGAGTGAGTTTAAATATTATCATGTTTTGTGGTACCTGTATTTATTAACCTATTTAAGGCAGCGTTGTTGTTTTTGAGATACCAGTGGGTGTATTAGAGCTCTCTCCATTTTCTGTTTTTAAAAAGAAATATTTTAAAAGTTGCAGAGATTAATTTAACATCTGGTAACTGTTGTCCATTTGAAAATGCAAACAGAATTTACTTAGTGACCTGCTTACGAAAGCAGCAAAACACCATCTGCAGAGTGTAAAAATATTTGATCTTTTATCCACAGCAAGTTGCATCAGACACATGGATTCTTTATAGTCCTCAAAATGAAGAAATGGAAAGCATTTGAAGAAGAGGGGTTTTTTTAAATTCAGGATTTTTCAGAATTGGAAAATGGAGTAATTGTTGTAACTTCCAGTAAATATTGTCTTGGTTTACCATTTTGCTTGTTTACATAATAAACCAGATGTATCATGGCAATCTTTTATTTTTATTGTTTTATTGTATTTTCTTACTACTACAATTAGATTATTATAGTGGAAAAATATAATTACTGATAAGGAGATGCAATAAAAGATCACTGTTGAACTGTGATTATGTCTGTACAATCCACAGTAACACAAATGTGAAAGGAAAGAGGCATTATAACTCTTACCTTGCTGAAAAGTGCCAATGGTTACACATTTTCCATGATGAAGTATAAATTCTACAGTATATTACGGGGAATAAGTAACCCACAAAGCAGAAATCAAGACAGTTGAGGTTTGGAAAGCATCAATGACCACTTTATGAGAAAAATATGTGATATTGCAGAAACAAACACACGTGGTGCACAAGGTCTTGGATGGGTGTCGTTTAGATCTGCTCCAGTGCCTTCTGTCTTGACAACACAGTACTAAAGGAATGGGTGGTATGGACTGACTTCTGACGAGTGAGTAATTATTGGGTATTAATACAACATTTTGGTACTTGTGCTAAAGGAATAACCAATATCATTAAGCTTAGAAGGTTTCCATGAAACTGATTCCTCTCCACGTTTCAGAAAGTCCAGGCTAAAAGCAATGCAGAAAGATGCCAATAGAAACTGCTGGATCCCAGTCAAACAGTTTATTTGGATTCCATTCAACTACAGCAGAGCCCAAATAAGCCAGACAAAATCTGTGCACAGATTTTTGCTAAACACCATTATTTCAGTGTTCAGTCAGAAATAGCTTACTGAAAGATATATCTATAAGTCTAATATGTGGATCTATCTGTAAAATAGACCATAAAGCAGGGAAAAAAAATAAAAAAGCCTACTCAGAGGACTAGAAGATGAAAACTGAATATCTAGATTTTTTTCTTTTTGCACAGCCTGCAATTAAATTATATGCATATGCAGTCATAGCTCTGATATTAATACTTCTAAAATTAGAAGGTGGTGAGCTCTAAGGCTGGGTAAACTAGCCATCAAATAGAGAAAATTGATGCACAGAATGACAGTTTGCCAATATCATGTTGGGATGTACCTGGAAAAACAGATAAAAGGTAGAAGCAGAAAGCAAGAAAAAAGAGAAGAGCTTGAAAGTCATATATTACATATTTTATTACTCTTGATACTGTGCAATAAATTATATCTTATTTCTTGCTACAAAGTGAAGCGAAGGCTGATGCATCTTTACGTTGTCATTGTATTTCTTTATCAGGACAATAAAGTCATGTCTCCACACCAGTTTCATTCTATTAACAGTGTATTTTTCCACAGTATCTGATCTAACAGGAAGTTCATTTTAGCACCTTCCCAACATCTCCAAATGCATCTTGTTTACAATGATTGCTTGGTAAGATTTCTTTGAAAAGTGTACTTAGCTGGAACAAATAACATTTGCATCTAGTTAGAATACCTGAGTGAATTTTCACAGTGTGACTGCTGTGTAGGTGCTTGTAAAAAAATCTGGAACCATCTCGTGCCCAGTCTATTGAGTGGCATATTGTTTTCCTTATCTCTTAATAGGCTGTATCACATACAGACACTTTGATTTATGTTATCTCATATCACACATTTCCTTCCAGTTTTAGACTTTTAAATAAAGCTTAACATCAGATGCATGCTTTAACAAGCAGAATAAAGGATTCTTTTTTGACACTTGGAAATCCATTCTCCTATATTCAGAGCAGACTTGAGACAGTATTCCCATCTTAAATAACTCTGGACATTATTACTGGGAGCAGGGCATACCTGAAATATTTATATATATATATATATATATATAATGGGTTTTATATATATATGTATTTATGAACATTCCTTGTGTTTTGTTGTTTTGATTACATAGCCCAGTATATTTTTTAAGTAAAATTAAACAAAACCAGTGAGATAAGAATTTATTTGCAAAAATATGTACACATATATTATACATACACAGACATTAATTATTGTTCCTCTTTGGAAATCGGTAGCTTAGAATTAACATGTAAATTTTCTGTCTAGTCACAGAATCATGGGTTTTTTAAATTAAATTATTTTGTATCTATAGTCAATGTTGTCTCTAAAGCAGTATTGCTCTTCAGTAAGCATTTTTCATCACACTTAATGAAATAGGCTGGTTTGTGGTTATTTTGAAGTAGAGGGAATTAGATCTACCAGTGGGAATTCTCATATCTGAATATTAAAAATGCAAATGCTCTCATTTTGCTGTGTAGGTATTGATAACATCTTTCCTTCCCAATACTCATACTTTTCAATAATATCTCGTTCCTATGAACTGCCCATGTTGCTTTGAGACTGCTAAACATAGAAATTATTAGAAATTATTAGAAATACTTTTTAAAAATTTTTACATTTCTATTTCTCATTTTCCTGAGAGTCATTAAATCCTTCATTGTTGAAATGTAACAGTTTGACACATTATATTTCTTTCAATACATTAGGACTTATTTTGTCTGGTAGAAATCCAGTGGGTATTCTGACTCCTAACAGGCCATATTCAAAAAGGGAATGAAAATTATTTTTGCTGTGCATCTAATGCCAAATGGTTGGCATTTCAAATTGGTGAGGGTCTTCACAGAGCTCTGTCTTACTGAGGTGCCACATGCTAATGGTGGCACTTATTAAAATATCTCACTAAAATGTCTTGTGAAATGAGATGCTATTTCACTAAGATGACCTTTCTCAGTGTTCTTCATTAATCTCTATAGTATTTGCCACCCCATCTGCTTTTGCACTGTTTAATTCTTTCTTCTCTTCAGATGATCTGCCTCTTGGTGCTGTGATTATTCTTACTTGGGGTATCTTGTCTCATGATACAGCTTTATAAAAGAAAGTCTGAGAATCTAAATGTCTTATGCAATTTCATGTGATATTTTTAAGAGAAGAGGGAAATGGCGGGTATTTTTATGTGTCTGTCTCTGCGACCTCTCCGGAACTGGTATATCACAATAAGATCTTTACTGAAACAGCTGTTGAAATCTTTTGAGTTTGAATTTACGTAAAGATTATCTCCACGATTTAAACAATGAAACCAAACAAACCACAAACACTCCTCCTAATAAAAAGGTAGCTAGTCCAGTGTTCTTGTTTGAGCTGGGATAGAGTTAACTTTTTTCATAGTAGATGGTATGGGACTATATTTTGGATTTGTGACCAAAATCGTGTTGATAACACACCAAAGTTTTAGCTCTTGCTGAGGAGTGCTTAAAGAGTGTGTAGGCTGAGAGTGCACAAGAAGTTTGGAGGGGACACAGCTGGGTCAGCTGACCCTCACCAAAGCGGTATCCGACACCACAACATATGGCATCATGCTCAGCAGTGAAAGCTGCAGGAAAGAATGGGAATATTTGAAGTTGTGGGATCTGACTTCCCAAGTCATTGCGAAGCATGATAGAGCCCAGCTTTCTTCGGACTAGGTGAACACGGACCAGATAATGGGAAGCAGTGAACGGATGGCCTTCTTTGTTCTGCTTTGTTTGTGCACAGCTTTTGCTTACCTCCTAAACTACTTTCATTTCACACCATGACTTTTCACACTTTTATCCTTCCACTTTTCTCCCATCCCACAGAGGAGAGTGAGTGACCGGCTGTGTGGGGCTTGACAGCATCCTGCTGTCACAGAATCCAGGTTTCATGCTCTCACCAGCTGCCTTCAGCTGGCCCGGGTGTTTGCCAGAACTCTCCTACAGTAGGTGCAAATTGCTAATGGAAAACAAAGCTGCCATCCCTTGTTCTCCACCACCTTGTTCTGTTTCTTTGCAAGGATAGTTTTCTACTGTTTGATACCAACAAGTGTCAGAGGTTCTGAAAAGGACGAGGCAAAGGTGAGGTGTCCTTTGTGATTATCCTTGTCTGGTGAAAATGAGCTGCTGGATTTGGACCTGCTCTCTTACTTCAGGAAACAGAAATGAAAGGAGCAAAAACCATAACAAGTCAGCTAGGATATTTTATGTTTTCCACATAATTTTCTCTCTTGGTTCCAGTACCTCTGTTTCAGTCTCAGAAAGGTGAATGGTGTTGCTACTATTAGTTAGCAGGATTGTATGGTCAAATGGTTTAACCTGTCTCTGTGACTGCATATGTGTATGTAATATTACAAATATTTCAGCAACAATCCTGTAATTACATTAGTATTCATTGGGCTTACCTCTAAGTAAAATGATACTATAACTATGGATTTATTTGAAAACCAAGCTTTGAAAAATCCATATACTTTGTTATGAATCTTCAATTATGTTCACAACTGCTTTTTATAGAAGGGTTTGTTTTCTTACCTGTGGGACCATATATTTCTTGGCTGTTCTCTGTTGAAGTTGCCTTTGGAAAAGCAGAAACTGCTAGTCATTAAAATGTTTTTCTGATTCTTATCCTTATTTTAATTTTTTTTTTTTTTTTCAGGATCAGCCAGTGTGCCCTGAAAATTGTTTTTTACACTCAGGTTTTCATAGCTAGCTTATTCTAAAAGCTAGAGACAAAATAATTAGTATTTCTGTGGCTCAGTGCAGAAACAAAGATGCATTGTTTACAAAGAACTGGGAAATTAAAAAAACCCCTGACTATTCTTAATTTTTCATAGGAAGCTCCTATAGTAAAACCACTAGCCATCTAGGAGTTCCTGATAAGCAAGTAGAACCAATCTTAATCTTTTTTTCCCCCAAGTTGTTTTCTTTATGTCTCAAGGAAGATGCTGCATCTGCCAACCTTCTGTCTGCAACATTTTTCTGGCAGTAAATGTTCTTTTTCTTTCTTTTAAGGAAATAAACAGGGATCACCTTACCCAGCTCTTTCAGCACATTTAAGAATCAACTTTTTTACAACAGTGTAATATAAATTATTTTATAAAAATAAATTATTTTTCAAGTAAAAATAAATATCCTATATTTGCAAGGGAAGCTGAGTCATAACCACATCTTTTGTCCTTTCCTAGAAGAGACTTTTCTGTAGCCTGAGGAGGACAGAATTCCAGCCAGCTGCTACAACAGCCCAAATCCAATGGAACGATGCTGAAGCAGAAGTGATACAGACAGATATTCCTCTTGTTTAAATTGCTTTCATTGCTGGATCTGGTGTATATGGCATTGGATCTGCCAGGCATGTGCAGGATTATAGCCATGTCTGTGGGATTTCCAGGCCTTGGCAATTCATCAGATCATTACTTATATGGAATTACTATTTGCCACTTACTTAGTCTATAAATGACAATTCTAAAAGAGAGGAAAGAGCTTATTATGGAAGAGGGCCTGTAAAAATGTTGTCCTTTTTACTGTCCAAATGGAGATTAAATGTAATTTAATTAACAGGATTAATTAATTAAAGAGAAATTTAATTTCTGTTTAAACATGAAATACATGAAAGGGTGGATATGAGGACTCAGACTGTAGATGGATTATAAGAACAGTGTGGTGCACTATGTCTACAATGCTTTGCAGTGTAAAGTAAGTGAGTGATTCTTTTATTTCACTTTAGATTAAGGACCTATGGAGAGTACAGACCACAGAAAGTCTTTATAATTTTAAGAAATATAACATACTTGTGATAGGAATCTTTCTACTAATGAAATTAACTATCTGCTAGCCTTTAGCAATGGCCCTTACAGTATTTTCCATTTTTCACTTTTTGCTTTTCTGTGTTTTACCTCTTCTAAGCTGCAAGAATGTATGATATCAAATGGATGATGGTATGTTTTCTTCTCACAGATGCATCTGAGTGCAAAACTGCTGTCTGTGGTTGGGGTAGAATAACAGAATGGACAGAGAAATTCAGATATTTATGTTAATAATTACTACATAGGGAGTACAAAAGTTTTAATTTCTCTGGATCGGTTATAACTCTCAGCCCACTGAAACAGACTGTCCATAAAGTCTTTGGTTCTGAAATGCAGGTGAAAGCAGAAACAATTTTTTGAAGTGAAATCTGACAGCCAGGGAATCCTAGGTATGTCTTATAGTTACACCCAAAATAAAGGCAACTCTGCATTTAGGTTGACTATTCCAGGGAAAATCCTATCTTAAAATAAATATACTCCCTGGCTTTTGGGGTTTTTCTGATGTCTTCTCTGCAACTGTGCGTGTGAGAACTGTGAAAACAAAAAGCAGCTGGAGAGGATATTAATGAAAAAAACCCTTGAAATTAATGTAAAAATCTGTTTCTATTTACTAAATGTCAGCATCTAAAAACAAATGCCAAGCTTCCTTATTTGAAAATTAGAATTAATCTTCTGCAATAGATCCAGAGTTAGTTATTGCAGCTGGCAGCCCAGAGACTGTGGCAATAAATTTAGTCAGTTTTTCCATCATATCGGATTACTTTGTTCACTTAGAGTCATTGCAGTGATGTCCTTTTGCTTTTTAATGACGTGTCAAAATCTTTCTAAATGTCTAATCTACACTTTCAAGGATAACAACATGAGAAAAAAGTGCCCGGTCTATAAACATACTTAAAAAAGGATGTCAACTATATCTCAGCTGACATGGGCACACGTCTTCTGCATTTGCTCTAGAGCCCACAAGCTAATTGTTAATGTTTTATACACAAATTAATTTACTTTTACAGAGTATATTTTGCTGTGTTTTCCAGAAAACAACGAGAAACTTAGAGTACACAAAGTAATCTCACAGCCTGACAACGCGCTAAACTTACTGAAATATGTACAGGCCTTATGTCCTAGTTGAAGAGGCCCTAGAAATTGCCCTAGCCACTTAGGTTAAATACAAAGCAAAAAAGCAATATGTTGTGGTTTCTTTCATCTGTTAAAAAATCTGGGTTAAGTCATCTGCAGAGGAGATATCATATCTCCTTTAACTGCTGCCACTGGTTTCATCCAGAGAAAGAGAGTCTTTACACCGTGTTCAGACATGAGTTGGCAAAACTCCCAGTGATTCTTCTTTATGCTGGGACAGGAATTTTTAGCAAGCATATTAAATGAAAACCTTCCTCAAAAAGAGATTCTACAGTATAGTAATGCTATCAGAGAACAGCATGTCGTATGGATGCAACTCCATTGGATGAACTCTCACTGTTTTTAGGGTTGCCTTTCTAATTACTAGTCTTGTTACAACTGGAACAGGAGACCACAAGCAAAGCAATGAGAAATAAGATTGGCAAAATGCAAATGTTTAATACCTTTTGTATTATATATTTTCTATTTCTCCCACTCTATATTTAATGTCTCTCTAGGCTGATTTTTTTTTGGTACACAGTATTGTTCTTCTGTGTTTTTCTGCTTGAGTGTATAAATTTCTTTTCATAGCAGACAGAAATGTGTAAGAAATAAAAAATTACAAATACCTATGGATATGCAATCTACTTGACACAAACCCCGGGTTGTCTCTGGTATTTGAAGGGAATTTCCAATCACTGCAAATCATGCCTGTTGACTCTTGTCTTACTGAGCACTGTGGAGAAATCTGTCTCCATGTTCTTTACTGCACTCCACTATATGTTTGTACGCATTGATAGGATTCCCCGATCCGCCTCTTCTGGAGGATAGTCTCCCACGCATTTGCTGCACTCAAATTTCTCTTTTGTGCAAGGTGAGTAACACATTGTATATGTAAGTCAAGGATTTATTATTAATCTAGCTGAAATCTTAGCATTTCTAATCGAAACATTACTATAAGCCTGGTTGCAGTTTTGCTAGGGCTTAGAGTTTTAAGGAAGTGTTGCCTTCTGTGTTGCCATCTTCCTGTTTTTAAGCGTGCTTTATTTACTAAACCAGGCTCTTATTTAAACTTGCAAAATACAAAGGGGAGCAGTTTTCCCCCAGCTATGCTGCATCATCCTTCATTTTTCTCTGTACTGCTTGAACTGTTAAGTGATAATTCTTTGTGTCCACTCATGTTGCGTTACCTTTTTAGTTATTCCGTGCTTTGCACATTTTGTCTATTTCTACAGCTGTGGTAAGCTAAGTTAAAAAATAAATAAATGTACTATTTTTATAGTTCTAAAAGCTAAAAAAAAAGTGTGAAAAGTGCTTTGCAATTTATAGTGTTATGAGTAATTTTCCCTTGGGACACTCTCTTACATGTTCTAAAGAATTAATGATGCTGGAAATTAAACAAAACTGTTTGGTTTAGATAACCAAGCGAGACAACAATCCTGTAGGGAGTATTTCTTTATCTCCTTGGGATTTTTTCCCAGAGCCAATGAAGTTACTTTGTAACCTGAATATGGAAGATCTTACTAGATGAGGAAAGCAAGGGAATAGCAGAATGTGTAATGGTGTGAAGTCTCCCTGGTACAATGAAGCTAACAAAAAGATACTACACCCATTGAAATGGACTAAATCATAAGAAAAATCAATACCTAATTCTGCCTCTAAAATGGTGCCATAGAACCAACATTTTGAAAACTTTTAGAAATCAAAGGAGCATTAAGTTCCAGGTGTGTCCATGGATATTTCAATTTATTATTTATTCATTGATCTTTATTAAATACGTGGTGTAGCTAATAAAAGCAATGGTAAGCAATATGCCTTCTTACACCATTAGAAGACTCAGGATAAGATATAAAATTAGCTGGTGGAAAGGCACGAGTTAGGGACTTGGATTCTGGCTTTGTCCAATTAAATCACAAATTGGTTCCATGTTTTCAGCCTCCCATGCAGAGTAACTAAAAAACTAACATATCTGTCACTAATCATGGCTCCCTAATTATTTCTAAAGCATTCTGTCTCCTGGATCATATTTATTAAAATCATACTCCGAAGAAAATTGGAATATTTTAATGTAAGGTACTATCACAAAAATTTTGTATTCACTCTGATTTGGGGGTGTTAACTGTAATATTGGCTATTTAACATCAACTTTGGACTAGTTGAACTTTTTTTGTTTTAGTTTTTTTTAACATGATTTAAAATTAAATCACAGAATGTCCAAAGTTTGCAGCATTTTAAAGGTTTAGATGGCTTTGCCAACTGCCAGGAAACCCAGTTATTAACATAGAATATCTTTCAAGTCATATTTTTCTTGTTCATTGCTCTTTTAAAAAGTCATACTAATCACTGACCACAACTGTGAAGAGAGGTAATATTGTGCACATGGATAGCATTCTTCCTTCTGTTTCTCAAACCTTGTTACATGTTTTTAGTGACCTAGATCAACTTTCTTTTTCTTTAATAGCTTATATCTGTCTTTCATTTGTGTCTACCCAGAATTTCTTATTTGGAGTTCCTTCTTTATGAAAAGAGATTTTTTTTTTAACTTTTGATAAAGCGGAAATATTTTCTCCATCTGTTTTCTCATCTTGCTGAAAAATCAAGGCTGTTTTTCTCTTGTATCAGAATGTAACTTGTTTTCTCCTGGTTTCTGCTATTTCTGATGATACATTTGTTTAATTCTACAGCCTTATAAGCAATATTTTGACTAGGAAGTATTTTAGGTAGATGAAGCAATTCTGTGGAAGAGGCAGTATGGTTCTCTGAGAGAGCTATGTCTGTACATACACCTGCAAAGCTGCTGTGTTTTTGAGGTTTTTTCCCAACAAGGTAAGCTCTTTTGACTTTTATCTATACCAGTATTTTCATTTGTACGATTTTCCCATCTGGTATAAGAGGAATTTTCTGTGAATAACATTTTCTCCTCTGGGTGTCAGACACTGTGCGAACTCCACTGAAACTAATCTGCAGTGAAAGGGTTGTAAAAATACAGAGAATAAATGGGGGAAAAACAGCTGTGTGAGAATTGGTTGCCTGAGTGTAGAAAAAAGAGCACAGTTACTAGTGGGAAATTGTAAGCCATATCTTAATTTTATATTTAATGACCTTTTATATTAAAAAATGGTCAATAACTTTAAAATGCTTGTGTTACAGTGACATTCATCTAGTATTTTCAGGTAGGAAACAATTATTTCCCATGTGGAAAGATACATGTTTTCCATCTTTCTTCTTAAGGCCGAAAGATTACAGGCAGTAGGAGTCAGAGAACATCCTCAGTTTTGCACCCAAATATAGAAATAAAACAATGAGAAAACTGCTGAGGCAATAGATTTCATGTCTGTGTACATGCTATGCTATGCCTGACTTTTGTGGCTAATTGAAATGGCCATTTGAGAAGACATTGGGTTTAGACATCAATTAATATCAATGTTGATAAATATATTTAAATTTTGGGAGAAAACAGCATGAAATCTTACAGCTAAATGGTCTGCTAAAAATTAGAGAATCTAACTGCTTTTGATCTTCTTTCACATTCCTAAATGTTTCAGAGAAATGAAGTAGATACTATTCTGTTTAAAGGAAATCTGAAGTGATGCTAGAAGGCAGAGTAAGATGCTACCCCATATATGGGGCTACTTCTGTACATCTAAACCAGGCCATGTGGCTGTTTTCTCTCTCATAGGGTTGATGTTACACAGATAGGCTGAATAGGCTCTACTGAATGCAGGACCAGATATCGAGGGAATGGTCATACGGCAATATTTGTCTTTTTTGATATTCAAGCCGTTCAAATAATTCCACAATGTAGGTTCACATTACAATGGATCCTTTGGAGAAGCAGCATTTTTGTTTCAGGTCAAGAATAGGGTCTAGGGAAAGCATTCCCATTTTACATTAATCCTGAGACATTTAATGACTTTTTAGACTGCTGCTCTATTAACCTCACATGCTTGCAACAGAGTCCTCCATAATATCCACCTTGATTTTTGATAATTCATATTTAATATTTCAAGGAGGCATTTCATGAGTTGGCTCACAAATAAGTATTCAAATTTGAATAATTTTTATTTTTAATATTGTTGAGTTGATTAATAATTAAATTATGTCAAGATATGTGGGGACTCAGGAAAAAAAGAGGAATACAAACTTCTTGGGTTCCATCTATATGCAAAATGTTTTTCTAACAGAAACTTAAAACTAGAAAGACATGTTTGTGTTTGTGACTATTTGAAAAAATTCATGTTACATAGGAATGTTATTTTAAAACCAGTTAGTGAACATATATTTTGTAAAAAAACACTAGTTTTAAATGTGGGAGATAATAGACATATATCTCTACCACCATAGTGGACTATAATTTTTATTCGTAATAAATGGAAAGTGGAAGAAGAGGAGTCTTAAGAGCCAAGAACAATAAAGGTTTACTATTTGCTAATTTTAAGTGAATATTTACAAGAAATCTTTCTACTTAGCAGAACAAAACAGTTTTCTGTCCAGTATTCTTAAGGAGAAATTAAACCTCACAGACATGTGATGGGCCTGAGAAGGGATCACATGGAATAGATACAGGCCCATCAGCCAACCTTCTGTTCAGACCACAAAGCTTCTAAATAAGAAACTGTTCATGAGGAAGCAACCTATGAAGGAGAATAGGATGGTGAGTGGCAGAAGCATGCAATATTGTAGTCACAGAATGGCGCTGGCCTCAGTCAAAAATGCAGCTTGCTAATGGATGAAACTACTGAGGCAGTGGTGCCAGATCCACTTCTGAAACATGTCAGTCCTTTATTCAGGTAGTGTGCTGGGGAAGTCAACTAAAATACTTTGGTTTGATGAAACGAACATACTTGTAAAAAAACTGAATGACACTGACAGATTCAGATCCCACACCCAGTCTTGTGCCTACCTAAGGAGGTTTTTATTAGGTCAGAAACTGACTTACAAAGACAGGAAGAGTGCACGCAGTGATTAAATCAAAAGCAGTTTAGAGGAATTTTATATAGTAACTTGTGCAGCATTTGACATTTAAAACCCTTGAAGTCTAAAGGTAATACAAAACGAATGTTCAGATATTTTATATACCTTTCTTGGAAGCAGCATTGTTCCACTAAGAAGTACAGAGAAGAAGAAGGAAAAGATGTCCTGTTTCACTGGTCTGTAAAATGACTCTGGGTGACCCACACCTTGGTGGAAATAATGCTGTTGTATTTGTTGCAGTTTGGAAAAGTACTAAGACCTCACATAGAAGGATCCTTTAATGGAAACCCAGCAAGATACGCAATTAAGTCATGTATTTTTAAAAGTGTATTTCATGTGAATGTGATCTTTCTGAGTGTCGTTTAAAATGTTACATATTCAAGGAAGGTGGTAGGGAATGGATTTTAGGGGTTTTTTGTTTTAGTATCATGTTTCTAACATTATGAAGGTGGCTTTTGTTTTTCAATGGAACTGAAAAAGTCTTTATGGGTTTGATACTCATGAAGAACCTGAAATTTAAGGACATTTTAAATTTCATCCAAAATGTTAATTATACAATAACCTCTGCTGCTCTTAGGTAGACTTAGATCCTTACAATTAATGTATTTTTGCACTGCTAAAAGCTGAAACAACTATTACCAAAAGTGTACCTACTTCTTCTGGCTTGTACTAAATGCCTGTAAGATGTACAACTTTTTACTTCTTTCATGAAGTTGTACATGTTTTTTTGCACTCTCAGATAAAGAAGACTTAATATTTCAGAGCACTTGATGACACCTTTTTCAATTCTGTTACCTGAATTGCAGGGCACTTACAGCTCAAATGTCATGAAGGTAGTTTTTCTTTTCTAAACACTCAATGTTTCCTAAAATGTAGTTCAGGCTACATTGAAATTTGCCATGTTTTGATAAAGGGCTTGTGAATGAATACTGTTATTAATTGACTAAGGAGTGATTAAGTTGTGTAATGGTTGGCTTCTCTGTCCTCCTCAGGAGCAAAGTACAAGCACACTTTTCTTTGAGTTTTGCATACTGAATTTCAATTCTAACACCTGTGGCTTGAACTGTAGCTTTATTCCAGTTCTAGATAGCTTTCATCACAGTGTGCTAGCTGAGCTAGTACATACAGCCCACCACCCCCAACACACCAGGGGTTATTTAAAAAGAGATTTGAATGAAGTAATGCTAGTGTGGCCTGAATGAACCTCACCTGTTGTCAGGGTGATGTGGGGTTAAAAAGTAACTTGAAAGGGGAGCTGCTGTGGCCTTTTTATCATTGTTTTGTGCAGAGTTATTTTTTTAAAAAACAATATCAAAAGGTAGTTAGCTATTTTCTTAATGAGCCTTCATGAAATAAATAATATGAGTTTAGAATGATGTACTGAAGAGAGAAGAATGGTGGAGATAAAAGATGCTCAGGAGCAAAATAAATGGTAAACATGGTTGTGGGGGAGAGCTGCCTTAGATCAGGAAAACTGGAGGGATCTCTGGGGAGTGTTAGAGGGGTCCATGGAAAGAGATCTGAGCATCCAGGAAAGTAGCAACATTGATAACCAAATAGAATTGTCTTTATTTTACAATCCACAATGAAAGAGCTTAGCTTTTGGCTTTCTAATGCACATTCTATACTCCCTATGAATTTTCATACAGAATCACACTGACCCTGGAATTGCTGAGAGACGTATTGAATGTGCAGTGTGAAACAGCAAAAAGTCAAAAGTCAGCAACAATCAAGGCTCAGCCATTCACGATCCAAGAGGAAATTGCAAGTCAGCTCAGTAAACATTATCAATCTAAAGGTAGGCTTTATTTAATTCAAAACAAGATGTCTCTGGATTTGTCTAGTCATAACACAATTTTTGCTTTCCTTATAAACTCTGCCATACCGATGCCTTAGCTGATCTTCATTTGAGGTGACAAGCATCAGAGTTACTTCAGGTCACTGTAGTTTAGATTCTGTGGATCTTTGAAAATCTGAGTCTCAACTCAGGCAACAATGTTTGACGTATGTTCATCCCTAATGAAATCAAAATTGAGTTGACCTGATATGGACTGACTCTAAATGAATAAGAAGTACAAATGTTTGGATGGAGACATAATTATTGCCAAAAAATGTACAGGATACCCTACATTTAATCCTATCTGTACGTATTTTTGTAGAGTCAAATGTTAATGAAACAGCAAATATGTAGATGTTGACTTTTGAGGTAATTAATGGGTCAATGGTTGTTCTATTAAAGGAATAGTTCATCAAATTAGTAAGACCAATATTTCACAACAACTGTAAAGTTTTTTAAATTAGTGTGTGCTTTTCAAAGACACATGATGCATGGTGGCATCAATTCCAAAGAGTCTGTTTATGAACATCAATAAATATCTCATATATTTTAAAAGGGAGACTGTCATTAAATAATAAATTATTATCATTAAATTATTTATCATTAACTGATAAAATACTGAAATGTTCTCATTCTCCAACAACTAATTTATATATCTGATCTTTAAACAGACAATAAAAGTAAGAAGGGAAGTCTTATTTCTAATATGGGAGATGAAAGAGGATAAATCCATGCTTCCTGAACAGAAGAAAAACAGGCTCTAAATTTTGTGTGTCTTGGCACTGAATTTTCTCTCTTTTTGCACAGATGGAAGATTAATAAAATTTATATATACAAAATTGTATAGGAAGTTCAGTTACAATGAAATATGGCTTCTTATAGACATAGTGAAACAAACTCAGATGTCAGATTTTGCCTATGTTTTAATAACAAGGAAAATACAAGTCCAAAGTTTGTAAAAGTAGAATTACCATCTTTCATAGGGTGCAAATAAATAAAATTGGCATATTTTCTCTCTCACAAGATTCTACTCTTGAAAAATCAGAGTAAATTTTCTTGAGTAATAGATCTAAACAAATGCGAGTGGAAAAGTTTAGACAACCAGTTCCAAAGGCACTGTTTTCTGTTTTCAGTATTAGTCTCAGTAATTCAGTATTTCAGTCTTTGATGGATATAAGCTTTGTTGTATAGAGTGGGTTCATATAAAGGTAAGTTCTTCTGCGTTGAACTCCTTCAAACTGGAGATGAATTCATAACATTATTAGTAGCTGCACGCAGAGCTATCATGTGCAAATGGAGCCAGAGTATGCTAAGACACATAATTTCTTGTTTCTGGTGAGAAATTTTAAGAAAATTATCTTAATCTCTATTATATTTGTCCAGCTTACAATTTGTTAATTCTTTCAAATGGCTGTGGTTTTGAAGGTTTTTTGTGGGGTTTTTGAAGCTTATTTGGAAAGTTTCCTTGTCAATCTTTCCTTGTTCTGTGTGTTAAGTTATATTTTAATATTACAGGAAAGATCACTCACAGGAGACAGCTTCGGGAACACTTAACTCCTCAGAGGCCCTGCTTTAGATAGAGGAAGGAGCAGAAAGCTCCAACAGATGAGCTACAAAGAAATAGCTAGTGGTGCTAGGGAAGTTCTTGTCAGCCTGTTTGAATAGCATATTTGGTTGTGTGGCTTTATAGGTTTTTTCCTTGCATAAACAGAGATCATGTGAAATTTGTATCATAACCTATGCAGAGCGGAAGACTTTTCATTACCTGATTAAGACTTATGTTTGGGGTTTTTAAATTATTTATATTTGGGATAGTGTTTGATTTCCTGAAGCCGTCTCTTTGTAGGCAGGTAGACTAGATTATGTGCAGATATCTCCTCCAGACTTAATTATACTGTGATACAGAAATACTTGTACTTGTCACAAGGAATCTGGAAATTTAATTTTTTTTCAAATTTCTAACTTTGAGGATCTCCTCCTGAATAGTTTCATATATCTACATTGATCTTCACATTCATAAAAATGGTTTAGGACAAAAGGCAAGGTGGTATGATTGTGTTTTTGATGCTTTTCAAGGTTCTTGATAACTAGAAAAAGCTGGATTCAGTTTCACAATACCAAAAATAACACATCTGTTTCAAAATTGAACTTCACAAACAAGTAAATGTTGCTTAAATGTCACTTCTTTATGTTTAGAATTATATTTCATTGGTTTATATGTTCATTGTTTTAGACAAAATTAAAGACATTGCAGACCATTAAATAGTTTAAGTACAAGTATTTCTTTTACCATTCAACTTGAGAAAATTTTTGCGATTCTCACATAGGAGTCGGACTTGAATTTAAAAAAAAAAAAAAGGAACCAGACCAATTTCTAAGGGTCTGTTTCTTTCTAGTGAAAAGGACTGGATTCCTGTACTGAGGAGCATGGTCACTACAACAGATTGAAGAGAACTGTAGCCTATTTGTTTGTTAAGGGAGGTTGTTTTTTTTATGTAGCTGAGTAAAGAAAAATATGCCAACACAAGTAAAAGCATTTGTTATTACAAGTGGTGTAGGGCCCTGAAGCTTGCTAGTTTTCCAGAGGGCAACCTAAGTAGGATTAGAATGCAGGTTTTTTTGTGGCCAGTCATGCGACAACTCATTTGATCCCCTTCAAAATAATGTTTGACTATATTGCCCTGTTAACAGCAGACTACACTTGAACTTGCAATGTTTTAAAGAGTGCCATTGTTGCAGGCATAACTAATTTTATAATTGAAGTAGATACCATTGCAGAAGTTCAAGGACAGGATATGAAGATTTCAATTATTTAATTGAGGTATAAACCCACTTTACATATACAAATGTATACTCTACAGATGTTTGATTTCCAGACTGTTAAGTCCTCTTGCTTTTGCCAATCAGTGCTTTGATTGAGAAAATCATCTACTCCCTGTTTCACAAGTAACTCATTTATTTGTTTCTCAGAGATATTATTTGCAAATTTTGGCTCCCAACAGTGAGTCATTTCTTCACGTTTTTCAAAGGCTCGGTTTTCAACTTTCAGTTCTTTCAACAAAATTATCTACTGTATTTCAAAGGATCATTCAACAGAGCTCATACTTTCTAAAAATACTGCATTACTCTTGGGATCACAGTATATTAATAATTTTGTGTTTTCAGATGTGTTGAGTTTTTTCTGCTAACGAATTACAATGGATTACTCTTCAGAAAAGAAAATTTTTGTAAAAAGGAAAGAGATACTGGTCAACTAAAGACTGAAAATTTAATTCTCTTAAATAGTGTCTTTGAGCTTTAAAATCAAACCACTACAAATTAGTCTGATAAATTTTCTTGTATACCTAAATTTTTTACTTGCTTGGGATTTAAATTTCTCAGAGATCACACTCCATGTTCTGAATTGCCACTAGATCTCTTTCAGGCTTTAAAACTGCTCAGACGTAACCATAGAATCTTGTACATCAAGGACTCTCATCTTTCAAATATAGACAAGGAAGAGTGTATCTTATTAGTCCTTTAAATTCTGAAACGTGCTCTGTTAGTGTTTATTGTAGCTTCAGTATTGAAAAGAGGGAATAGTTTTGCCTCAAAGACACACAAAACGGATCTAGGGTCTAATTGCAGCCTGTATTAATTTCTTTCTGGTGGTTCTACCACAACAGATTTTTCAACTCAAACTGCTAAGAAAATACAGCAGTATAAATAACTTTAAAAACCCCAAAAACTAAAAATCAAAAAAAAACCCCAAAAACAAAACCAAAACCAAATACACAAAAACCAAACAAAAACCAACCAACCAAACAAAATAATAAAAATCAAACACCCAAAAAACCCCACCAAAAACACAAAAAAACCAAAAACAAAGCCAAAAAACCCCAAAACAAACAAACAAACAAAAGGGCTAATTTATGGAAAAATTCTTTATGACAGAATAGTTACATTTTGGTCACATAAGGGTGTCATGGTGCTCTGTATTTCTGGTGTAACGTAACATCAGCATCTGTTGGTTTGCAGAGAAAAACTTCTCTCCTGGTGTTTCCAGTGTGCAGTTAGTACAACATGAGACTGAGTAGATCATATATCATGAGAGTTAGTACAGAAATAGATAATCCTATTAAACAGAATCTCTATAATAAGGAGCAGGTTGCAGAAATTGACCTTTTTTCTGCATTGTAAATATATCCCAAAGAACAATTGTTTCACTTCCTAGAAATGTTGTTTAAAAATGCATACAAAATACTTTTTGATTTTTTTTACACATTTTCCAAAATTATTGAAACCTACTGTAATATTAAACATTGGGATTTGGTGCCCATTATTGCTCAAAAATAATATTTTGTCCTAACTGTACAGTGTTAGACATACAATACTTGAGACACAGAAAAATATATAGTGGATAAATCACTATCATTTGCATGTTGCCCTGAAACATTCAAAGAGGCTGTTGCAATAATTTTATTTCCGGGACCTAATTTCATTCAAATTTCAGATTGTGTTTGTTTAAAGACTAGCTTTTAAGACACTGTCCTTAGAAAGAGCAAACACTGTTTAGCTTGAGAACTGAGGTTCTCTTGAAATGCTTCTAGTTGCTGTGGCAAGTGTATCTTTGCTGTTGAAAGCTCACTGAATAGTTAATATTGTAGTTGTTAAATAACTTTTCAGAAATGTGTGTTTGCAATGTTATGCAAGTAAATAAAACATAAATACACAAGAAGCATTTATAGGAAGATTCCTTTTCTCCTAATTAGGTGAGATGTAAGTGTCTCGACACAATTTCTTCATAAAGCACTTTGAGAGCTGTGATAGTTTTCAGTGTATTGCACAGGTCCACAGCAGTACAATTGTCCTGTAAGACTTTGCCTGTGTTTTTCCCTTTGTCTTTCATTTTTTTACCTAAGAATATATTGTTGAATTTTATTTAACCTAATCCCTAAAAATTGGAGATATGCTGTATTTTCACATGCAAAGCCTGTGGGTTTTCTGGAGAAATAACAAGCACACTGGCTGATTCAGCTGACTAAAATTCACCCCGAATCCATTTTTACCTAATACCTTACCAGGTTTTTTAGCTCTGTATTCTCTGCCTCACCCCCAGAACAAAGGTGTCGCTCCCAAACATTGAACCTGCCCCTTGCAAGAAATATGCTATTTTTTACTGTTATAACTGGGGCTATAGTGCACTAAAAGTGGTTTTCTTGCAGTCTTATGAAGTGCTGTGGACTATTTATAAGCAACAGCAATATTGAGCCACATTGAGATTCCCATTGAATCAGAAGCTAGCTTCAGTTTCACTATACAGAGAACAGAAAACAGGAATTATTAAATTAAGTTGTTTCTGATATGACTGTTTATGTTATGTGTTTAGCAGGCTGAACTCATCAGGGTTTTCAGGCATGGAAAGGTCAAATGAAACAGGGTATGGTGCATAAATATATAAATGTTTGTTCCTACAGGACTATCTGATGTAATGCTCCAAGGAAATAGAGTAGGGCAATCATTTAATTAGTGCCACTGCACATTTAGTTCATGCAACCACTCACATTGTACTGCATGGGAAAAAACCATGCTCCTCATTCTTCTTTGATTCAGCGGAAACTCTCAATGCATAGAATTTAGGCATCTGTAACTCCACACCTGACCTGTTAACTTTAGTTGTTGTTGTATTTAAATACTTTTGAAATACATTTTGAACTTCTGATAGTTTAATGAAAATTAAGTTTTCCTTTGGTGTTTGCCGCAGAGTTCAAAGTGACTAAAACATTTTCACCCTCATAGCAATATCAGGTAATCTATTTACTAATTCTGCTTGAAAAATGAGAAAGTACTTTTATTTAAAATTCTAAGTACAATTTCAAATTATTCCATAGCAACAAAATTAATCAATCTCTATTTTAAAAGCTATTAGTCCCATGAGCAAAGTGACAGATTTGCTATTTTCCTTAAAACCCTACAACATTCATAAAAGTTTCTACTGAGCAAAAACAGTACAGAGGACGGCTGTTTGCCTAGACATTTCTGTTTTAAAAGGGAGATGTTTAATATCAGCAAATATGTTGAAGGGTCTCCAAGGAAATATGCATTTCTAACAACATGTATAAAGCTGACTAGTTTAGCTTATGTGGTGTATCAGCACATTTTATGAACCCTTGAAAATAAAGGCATATCTTTTGTGTTGAAAGAAAGAAGTAGTAGAGGAATGTTTATATGCACATATTCTGGTTTTAAAAAAGGCAGAATGACATCAAAGAACATGCAAAGGTAACACGTTTTTCTCGACATACTTATAACCTTTGTTGCTAACTGAGTTGTAACATGAAAAAGCCAGAGGAGGGGGGAAAAAAAAGAATAAAAAAAATTCAAAGCAGTTTCAGACCTTACTGATTCTTTTCATCTTCTTGTCTTTTCTACCCCTGATTCCTTTTTCTCTTTCTTCACCCCATCAACTTCAAGCTGTTTTAAATTTAGGTTGGAATCTCTAGCTAATATTTAGAGTTAAGAACCCTTTTAGCTATAATGAATTCTGTAAAATCATACAAACTGATAGCCACCTTAATGTATCACATTTTATTTTGAGAAATACTGAATTTACCACTCAGTTAATAGCTTTAGATTGCAGCAGCAGGCACCATCAGCGGCATGAAATATAAGAAGTCCAAATGATGGATTGTGCACCCGGGACAGAGTAACCCGGGGAATGAGTATAAATCACTAGAGGAGTGGCTGGAGAGCAGCCCTGCAGAGAGGGATCTGGGGGTGATGGTCAGCAGCAGTTCAGGGTGAAGGGAACCCAGAGGGCAAAACCCCACTCCGAGGTGCACCAAGCACAGCATGACTGGATGGCCAAGAGAGGTGACTGCCCCACTGCATTCAGCTTCAGGCGGCCCCACTCTGAGTGCTGTGTGCAGTTCTGGGCCCCACAGGTCAAGAAGGACAAGAAAGTCCTTGGATGTGTCCAGAGAAGGTAACAAAGTCGGTGACAGGACTGGAAGGCCTTTCCTGTGAGGAGCAGCTGAGAACTCTGGCTCTATCTAGTTTGGAGCAAAGGAGTCTGAGACATGACCTCACTGCTCTCTACAGCTTCCTCAGGAGGAAAAGTGGCAAGGGAGGTGCTAAGCTCTTCTCCCTGATATCCACTGGTAGCGTATGTGGGAATTGTTCAAACTCCCCCTGTGCCAGGGGAGGTTTAGACTGGACATTAAAAAGCATTTATTTACTGAGAGGGTGGTCAAACACTGGAATATGTTTCCTAGAGAGGTGGTTCATTCCCTGAGCTTGTCAGGGTTTTGGAGGTGTTTGGAAAAAGATCTTAATAATTTTCTTTAATTTATGATCAGCCCCTGAACTGCTCAGGCAGTTGGACTGGATGATTGCAGCAGGTCCCTTCCAAATGAAATATTGTATTTGATTCTATTCTATTCTGTATTTGCACTTCTAAAAAGCTGCATAATGATTTATGACAATAGGATGTAAAGTGTTAGATTGTAGGCTGTGGACTCATAAATGTTTCTTGCAAAACATTTGAGAGATTAGAGATGGAATGTTCATAAAGTATAAATCAAATATGTCCACATAAAAAGTCAAGAGAAATAATTCCAACGTGAAAATAAAACTTAGCCTGAAAATATCCAAATACTTTATCACTGTCATTTACTGAAGCATTGAAATGTAACAGGGAATGAAAATATTTAAAATTTCATCTCATAGGATCTTGACAGATCAATCGGTAGTCCTTTTGACATCAGTGCCTTCTCTCTGTTAGATATTACATGGTAGGTAACCTAAAAAATCCTCATTCATTCCTATTTCATGTTGACAACCTCTTTTTACAACAGTTGCAGAGGGCATGGTGAGTCTGTACTTGCTCTTTAGGCCACAGGTGTTACAGTTTTCTGACTTTAATGCTGGCACATACCACATAAAAGGAGCTTTTTCATTTACTGACTTGCTAGTTTCCTCCCACCTCATGACCAAAGCCTTTATGTAAGTATTTTGTAAGTGTCCAACACAAATTCCTGTAGACCTGTGTCATGGACTAGCTCTCAACAGGATAAAAAAGCAGAAGGCTAGAAGATTGTAGGTATTCCTCTATCATCCCTTTTATGAGCAGCTTTCATCATCCAAAGGCACTTTCTTCTGGAAAAGAAGTAAATGTTCACCCTGTTAAGCAGCTCAAACTGTGTAAAGCCATTCTGCATTTGGTAGGAAGCAGCTTCTGAATTTGATTTAGTTTTTGTATATGTTACTGCTGTCACCCATAGGTTCAAAAGTGACTGATCTTCAAAAAAGTCGTGATCAGATCTTATTAATCTAAAGCAGCTGATTCACTTCTTCCAGATTTATTCCTCCATTTATTAGAACACATTAAAGCAACTAAATCTTGCTTTGTCGACAACTGCTGAACCTCCAGTTACTAGCTCTTCTCCCTTTGTAAAACATGAATTATAATTAAAAGCTAAAACATATTAACAATATTGTTAGATCATAGATGGGTTTTTAGTCTACCAAAATGATATAGCTTTATTTGTTAACTACTGGCTTATTTAAATATATTCAACTTGTCATGTAACTTAATTCCACTTATCCCTTGTATGCTTTCTTTGGTTGTTTTCCTAAACTGTTCTGATTTTGTATTCCTTTATAAATGAAATAACCTATTGGGAGTAAGGCTTACATACAAAATTCATTATGTCATTTTTTTTCCTGTGTCATTCATGAATTGCTTTTTAGGTTAGTAAGGATCTGTTCAACCTTATTTTATCAGCCCACATAATAAGTAGCATGATCATTTAACCTGTTAGCAAGCAACGGCTTGTAAAACCTTTCCCAGTAATGTTTCTCCCCTTTTTTTCACATCTGCCCTTTTTCTGTCCTCAAGTAGCTTCCAAAGAGATTTTCAAAGTAAGTTATATGTGAAAGTTTTGATTATTTAATAAACCACAGGAATAGGTAAACTACAAAAGCAGAAATTTTCATCTAAAATTGGGACCTTTTGTTATCTCTCAGCTATATATGTCTACCTGGAGACTTTTAGGACTCTCATTCTATCTTCAGTTTTATAACACCGATATCTTTGTCTGGGTAATGACAACACAAATACATCTGGCTTTAACTTTATGATGGGAAAATGATCAAATTCAGATAACGTTGTTTAGAACACCCTCTCTTTTGTGTTTGGCCACTGAGGGAAATGGTCAGCCTTCCATGGAAAAACAAAAGTAATAAAAGGATAAATATTATGCTTAAAAATTCTAATAGCTAGATATCAAACTTTCTTTTTTTTTTTTT
>VZRN01000979.1:641808-652249 GCA_013397935.1 Dasyornis broadbenti
TTTTTTTTTTTTTTTTTTTTTTTTTTTAATTCATTAACTGAATCTACCTCTATAGATAAAATAATTTGGGGTTGGTTTTTTTTTTCATGGAAAGAACGTATAAGCAATTTATGAAGACTGGTGGAAAATCTTTAGGAAAATATACATTTTCTTCATAAATACAGCCATCAGACTTTCTATGAAGTTTTCTCATTGGCAAGGTAACACTGATGTATTTCATATCAACTATCTTTATTGTTCAGATTACTATAATTTCAGGTGGGGGTTTAAGTGATCTTCACGAGGAAGGCAACCTTACTTACCTTATTATTTTTGGCTAGAAAGCCCTAGCTGTGAGAGCTATAGTTATGTATAAGAAGAGAAAGAGGTAATGTGTAGTTTTTAGAATACAGATTCCATGCTTTTATCTTGTCAGGCACTTTAGATTAAATCCCAATTGGGACTTCGGGGACACAAGCAAAGGTCTGCCAAATTTAGCTTCAGAAGGTATTTGACTGCAGGGTAAAACCCAGGGCTCTGAGGGAAAGGCCTAGGATTTTTTTAATGTGTAACTGTACAAAGAATTAGACACTTCAGAATAAGAACCAAATAAAGAAAAGAAAAGAAAAGAAAAGAAAAGAAAAGAAAAGAAAAGAAAAGAAAAGAAAAGAAAAGAAAAGAAAAGAAAAGAAAAGAAAAGAAAAGAAAAGAAAAGAGAAAAAAGAAAAAATGTTTACAGGTAGAGTGACTTGAAAGTTTATTTCCGCTGGTTAACATGTACGTGCTTAAATTTATTCTCTAGATCTTTGGTTGTAATTTCCTAAATTTCAAAACTAAAAACCTTAAAAGATCTCATGATGCTATTTAGGCAAAATGGCTGAGCGGCAGGAAGGTCCAGACTCATTTTGGTGCCTTCTCTCAAAGAAGCCGTTATATCTTACACCAAATGTACAAGCAGGCATAGGAAAGCACATGAAATTAATGGTTTGTTTTATTTTGTGGAACATGGAACAAATTCACTGACAACAACAGCATTTGATTAGGGAATTCTGTGGTCCTGGTTCTTGATTATCTTATAGATTAGAGTCTCCCCTTGATTTTTTAAGGCGATCTTATTTGTTCCTTTCATGAAGAAGAGAAAATGGCTCTTCCAGGTGAACACTGAGTTATTGGATGGTTCTTCCTACTCTTCCCACTGTGGGGTGCCAGGTGAATGAATGTACCTTAGTAAAGTGTGCTGCTTTGAAGAGAAAATTGAGACCTATGCTGTGAATTGTTGGTGTGTCAACTGTGGTAAATTGGGTGATGAGAAAATCTATGGGTGTTGTTGTTGACATTAAAAATAAACTGAAGGAGGTCTTGTTTCTGAACAGAAAGAGATTAAAGATTGTCATAGGCAGAGAAAAGTAACCCTGTTTATACAAAAATCTGAGTGATTTAGTAGCAAATGTGTAAGATAAAAGAACTGCCTAATTCTCATGATTTGTGAACTGAATAGGCTATCACATCACAGAATTTTCTATAAAAATAAAATAGATGCCCAAAGTACCCACTAGAAACTCATAAAAGTACAGAATGAACCACAAGAAACGTGGAATGGAGCTATTTAAAAAGTCACTTGCTTGAAAGTGGCAAGCAGTAAATTAGGGCCCTGAATATTGCTTCGTGTGAAACCTTGTAACATTGTGTGACACATTTTTGGATCCACAGAAATGCCACCTACCTGCCAAATTGAAGTAGCATCATGAAAAGACAATACAGAAATGAACCCCCTGCACAAGAAGCAAAATAATCTGAAGAACTAGGGCTGCTCTGGGGCAAATCTCTCTGTCTGATCTCAATGGGATAAAGTGGAAAGAATGCATTCATGTTTTATGTAACATCTGTAAGAAAGGGAAAGGTTTTCCTACCAGAAGAATGCCATCAAACAAATACTGAATTCTTTCTTTTCCCTGCTTCCAAAAATGCTACTCCATTTATATTTGGAAAAGCTCTGTAGAATCAATAGCATCAAAATTCTGAACAGACAGGCACTAATATCTTGTGAGTTTAAAGGCAAACGAAATACACTTAATATAAAAATGAGTCACTTTCGCTGAGAGAAATTTCACGTTTATTTGATTTTCTGTATTTTGAAAAGTGCTTTAAGTAGCTCCATGAGTTTGAAAACCTCTGCAGATTACTGTTATTAAATAAGATTTCATTTTTCATAATGGTAATTGTATGTTGCAATAGTGCCTACAGTATTCAAGTATTTTGTAGTCCAGGAAAACAATGTGCTTCTTGTCCAGAAAGCTTCTTAAGTAACAAAATAAATAGGCAGAATAGTGTGAGACAAACAGGGGAGGAAAAAAGAATAAGTGTAAGAAATATGGTGATAATTGCTTCCCCAGGCCCTTCCAGGGCTTTGTCATACAGTATTCTCCCTGGAAAGAAAATGAAAAAACAGAAAAGTGGGGGTAGAAAAAAGAAACACAACTTAGCCAGCATCCCTGACACTGAATCATGATAAAGATCCATTGCTGACAGGGGTTATATTCTTGTGACTGATGAGTATTTCCAAGCACATTGTTCCAATAATTTATTTTAAAATAAATTTAGTCCCATTGAGTAAAAATGGGAATCAGATCTGAATATTCCATTTTCTGTTAAGAAGAAATTATGCCGGCTTTGCATATTGTGATAAAGGGCTGAATGTATTGTTGTGATATTTGATGGATTAAGAAATCCAGGAAAGAATTTCTGGATTATTTTGATGGCTGATGTAAGACAAGAGTAGAAAAATAAGTTGACATTCTTTTTCTGTGTGTGGATATTACAATAAGAGAAGATTTGATAACTAGCACATGATGCTTTTTAAGTAAAGTAAAAGCCTTGGTAAAATGATTCAGTTCATCAGTAGATGCTGCAATGTCCTACTAGGTGTTACAGAGGCAAATAAACCAGTTTGCTTCTGTTAGACTGAGCTGTCACATCAGTTCTCTTTGGAAGAAGGAGCTGTAAAATTTTCCGGTTTTCAAGGTGAACTTTCCCTCCCATCACCCCAAAGAGGGAAATCTGGTTCACTGGGATTTAAGTATTTGGTAATCTGATTATCATTTTTCCATGAAGTAATTCAATTCATTTTGAACAAAAGAAACAGTTTCAATCTTCATCTTTTTTTCGCAGGTGTATCTATTTGGAAGTGCATGAAGTTTTAGAAGTGTTAGCTACATTATTTCTCTTTTGCCATTTCTTGACTATAGAGTCAGTCATGATTAAATCCCAAAAGACTTCATGACTATATATTGATATACAGCTTTTCTAGATGGTGAATTTTCCTTGGATCATCTTTTTCTGTAATGTTTATGTTGCTGTTGTGGGGTTTTTTGCTGGTTTCATTTTTAGTTAGTTTGTTTGTTTTTACACAGGTTTTACTGCAGAAAGGCCTTTAAATAAGCAATCACAGAATAATTTGTAGCCCAAGGTCTTTGAGCAAGAAGCAGAAAACAGAATCTTGTGTCTGTTTTCCTGGTTTGAAATAGGACTTTCAATGTTCAGTATTCTGTGTTTCTCCATTATAAGCAAGTTTTTTTTGCACAAAATAATTAAACAGTTGTTGATTCAAAACAGAATAAATACAAATTTGGAGCATGACACCTAACAAGTGATGTAATCTGTGAAAAATATGAGTTTATTTACTCCAGAAGAAGTTTTCGGTTTAAAATGGATGCATTAAATTCCATCAAACTTCACATTCAAAGCAGATGAAACAGTATTTGCAAATCTCATACTATGATTCCTCCCACCCAGCACTGCTGGATCAACACAGATACTTACTTCCTTAGTCATTGAATGCAACTGGAGGCATGTAAAAGGCAGTAAAAACAACCAGAGGACAGCTCAAGAACTATAGCTATTCAGTTCTTTTTGAGTACATCTATATATTGATCTAATAAGAAATTTAGAAGTACTTTTGGATTTGTTTTTAATGCAGTTTAAGTTGCCTGTGGATACTGTTTCTTAGTGTCTGTTGATAATACTCTTGTTTCTCCATTGATGTTGCAACTATAGTGTACTCAATACTATTTCCTTGGGAGAATACAAAGGACCAGACAAGAATTTTTTTCTATAAAGAAACCATGATAAAAAACCTTTACTTTGCATACCTATTATTTGTTGAGCTCTCCATTATTATTGCATTTAGCTATTAATATGTTTGCAGCTACATAGAAATACAAGGTTTTACTGCGATTCTCTTCTGACTTCTTTGGACCTAAAGTGCTTCAGTGTGCATATTTAGCTGATCTGCAAAATGACTTTGAGAAAAATACTGGTTTCTTTAAGTAAAATGCTTGAAAATGGTACAAATAGTCCCTTTTAAACTATGTATAGTGATCAGATATCCACTACAGAATCAAAGATTTTATTTATTTTTTATGCATGAAGGGCAGAATAACCGGTGTAAAAACTAAACTGTGGCTGTACAGAACAACTGTAAGACTATGAGAGAACTGTAAGAGAAGGGAAGAATTTATACTGATCTTTGGAAAAACTCATGTAAAACAAGTCTCCTTAGAGAGCAGTACCACTTTATATTAGCAGCTGGCAAGGAGCGAGTAGCGTGAGTAGCCTAACATGCTCCTCCACCTATGTTGGAAAGGAAAGAAAGGAAAAGAAAGCAGAATACATTATTTGACTTTAGCCAGAAGCTCTCAGAGGAGAGATCAAGGCCTGGTTAATGCAACCTAAGAAAACAGAGTAGAAGTGTTTTATTTCTCCACTGGGGAGTCACAGCCTAGAACCCTGTTATAAATGTAAGCACTTGTTGCAAAAGAAAGCATTTTCTTGCTGAAAAGTGCTGTGTTTTGGCTGGAGGAGGATCTTGTTCCTTAGAAATCAAAAACATAAGGAACACGGATTGAACTCAGAATACAAAATGAAAAAGTACCCAAAAAACTTATTTTGAAATTAAAGTATATTACAAATTCAGGGAGCTATCACAGCCCCATAACAGATGAGACTGTGACTGGAACGAAAAATCGGACCCTAATTAGAGATAATAAAAATTAAACTACACCAGTTCAAATGAAGCTTGAGACCTGCAAACATTCTTCTTTCTAAAAAAACTGAGTACAGCTGAGCAATGAGTGATTTGCAGATATTTACGGAAACTGTATATCATACATGGATCACCCATAATCAGTATCCTAGGCATTGAAACAACCTCATAAATGTGTTCTGTTAGTTCAGCTGCAGCTCTGTGAAGGGCAAGAATAAACACCAGAAAAATGTATTTACTATCTCACAACACCACCAGTGCTAATAACTTAACACATTTCTGAGACTGCAAAGATATAACTCTATTATGTGTTTGATAATTTGATTTTACATTTTTCTAAACTGAGTGCTACCTGGGTGTTAATGCTGTTACTTTTGAAAGTTTTTTGTTGGACTTTTGTGGTTTTTTAATGTTCCAGCTTGTGCTAGGTAGAGTGTGAGAATATTAGTGAAATTTTTCTTAAACAACTGTAGGCCGTAATTTGCTAAATAGGAGTATTTATAATTCTACTAGATGAACTAGAAAGATGAACTTTAAAAATTAATGTGGTCAAGGAAAAAAAAAAAAAAGGTCGTTTCCCCTCTCTTCCTCCTGTATCCTACTCACATTTGCCTCATGAAGTTCAAAATACTTCTGCAGCAGCTAATGATTCAAGGTTATCTGTGAATTAATCCATAGGACTCTTATATTATTTCTTTAAGTATGTGTTTTAAATTTTGCAGAAAACTATTTTAAAATTAAGATGTTGCAATTATGGCAGCATAACCTATGTTATCCTAGAGAAAAGGATCCTGTCCATGCTTGTGACTCAATTTAAAAAATGATTCTTAGATGGTCACTTAAACAAGAATTTCAGGTCAGTACTTTCGTGTTAAGCACAGATAATGCAATCAGGCATCCAGAAAATATGAACCTGGGGGCTTGATGTGCAAAACTGAGGAACACTTAGAGATAAACTTTTGTTAAATGTACTCGGAGCATGTATCTGTGAGCTTTATACCCTGCTGAATTAGACTTACTCCTAATTTATTTATCTCAAGCTGAAATATGCCTTAATCAATGTAATTTAATGTATACTTCAGGGTTCCCCTGTGGACTATTTTAAATTTTTAATTTCTATTTTAATTCCTTTCCATTTGTTGGCAAAGTACCTCTGCCTGAAGAATGAAAAGGACTAGCAATCAAACAGCAGATCCTTCATTCCCTTAGTTTATATTGATTTATATATATTCAATTTTGAGTGCATATAATGAATTTATACAGTTACAGTATATGAACTAGTTGGTAGTTGATTTTGAAAGCAAAATGAGTTATACAGGAGCTCAAAAGACCTGAAATTCTATTGCAGCTGTATTAATATGTGTTTCTAAGAACGTCTGCTCTAGTGCAGGAAGAAAACAAACAAATGCCAAAAAGAAAAAAACCCAGGACACTTATCTCTAGAGCACAGATCATGCTAAGACATGGCTTTTCTATATAAAACTGCTTCTTCAAGGGGAAACAAAATAAACACAAGCCTTGCAGCAACTGCATGGGGCCACCCACCATAGCAAAAAAAATGGGGGCCCGATGACTTTCTTGCTTGTGTACCAAGGAAAATAAACAGTAGTGGAAAGGGAGTGGAATTAATTAATTTTAAGATAAGTGAGTCCTCCTTCTAAAAGTATATTCAAAACTAAGATTTTTTTTTCATTAGCTCAGAAAAAGAGAAGCATTTAGAAGACCATTTAAATAAGAGAAACATTGAAAAGAGAGAGCAATGACAACTTGCTGAAGTTAAACTGAAAAAAAGAGCAAATTGTCAGAGTGAAGATGAGACAAAAATAGACCAGAAGTCTAAATGCAACCATGGGAATGATAATAATTCACGAGAAATGAGGCAATAAAGAGACATTCGAAAGGAAGTAGTTCTACATCCACAGAAAGATGAAATCTCAGATGCCAGCAGGACTCAAGGAGTGATATCTCAGACGCATAAGGACTGAGGTTCAGGCAAAGGTTTGGGACTCTGCACAGGATCTTTCAGTTGTAATTCTAGAAAACTGGAACGTTCAAAATGAGGAGGATGATATCAAGAATGAAAAGCCAGTTTCAATCCTGAAATCATACTAAACCAGTAGGCAGGAAAAATGAATTATAGTAGAGAGAGAGAAACATTCAAATATATATTTTTTTCATTCCAGTGGTGAAACAAGTAAAAAGTTTTTAAAATTACTGTGGTAGGTCTTTTGTATCAGAACAATTTAAGTTATTTTCATTTATCATTCTTGCTGCCTTTTTTTTTCAAATGGAGAACCTTATAGATAGCATTTTTCTTTGCCAGAAGGTGATAATCAAGGACAAAATAAGCATACTGTAGATAAAATAAGCAGCCAAATTAAAACTTATCAAAGTTATATATAACTTCACGCAGCATTAATTTTCAGTGTAAAACATCTGTAACGTACTGAGAGCTAAATTATGAATATTCAATTCCATCTTGCTTTAACGTTATTAATAGTACCAATATTTACTATTCCATCTGCAAAGATAATTAGAATAAGAACATTGCATTAATATACATGAGTTGTCTTCATTTGCATGGATCATAAATGCTTTGTAAAACTTAATAGTGAGAACACGTAGGTCAAATCCTGTTTCAATTATGCAAGTCAATTTTACATCTGTTGGACTTGCTTGAGTTTCAAGTTATGACAGAGACTATACCTTGTTCACTTTGTTCACAAATGAAGTGCAACCATCCCTGGAGTGAACATCTGCTAGTTTTAATAGCATAGTGCAGCATGACAGAAGACAAGAATCAAACTGTAAACTAACTATTGAACTAACTATTGGATGACCAGGGTGTTTCCCATGCACGAAGCTTACACATCATGTAGTAAGTCTCCCAGCTGCATTCTTGGTAACTGGTTGGCATCAAAATGATACCTAGTGATGTTTAAAACAGTATGGTTCTTCTGGTGTAAGCAGAGCTAAAGCATCATGACACCCACCCCCAGACTGAACTTTAGGTAACCTGCGTGACTTGAATTTCAGAATTTTCAAAATCAGAATTCTAGTGGGAGAAAAACCTATCTATAAACAATGTTCCAGGAGTAAATAGCAAATATGAGAAACACGAATGGAAGAAGATGTTCATTACAATTAACTTGTCCCTGTTTTAGAAGATGTGATTTCATGTATCATTCAATTTTGACTCTAAATTAAGGAAAAAAAACCCCAAATATAAAAATCTGCAAAATATTAAGGACAATGTTGACTGGTGTTTACTGCTGATAGGTGTTACAGACACTGAAGATAACGCAGGCCCTGTCATAGTCTACATTCATCTCCATTCCAGTTTTCTTTATAATTTCTTGAGACATTTAAATCCTCTAAGCATTGGTGGACAGGCTTTGCTCTGACTGTGATTAATGCAAAGGAAAAACATCATTACCCTCCAAAATTTAAATTTCTATTTTCAAAGCTGAAAATTGTGTAACACAAATTAACCTTATGCACAACACACACAGTTTCTGAATTTTTTTACTCCCAGAATCACATTTTACTATTATTTTCCCTGTCACTCTGTGGCTGCCTTTCTCTATTTTTGGGCTTTATATCAAATTTTCAGAAAATTAGTTGGACTTGCTTTTAAAAACTAGCACAAATTAAATTTCTCCACATCTTAAACCCCTCCCTGTTCTTTTACAACTTTCAGCTGTTTAGCCACTCTGAACTACAATAGGAAAAGACTTGATTACGGGCCCTGAGGGAAAGATATAGCCTTTCTGCAATCTTCTATATAAATGGTGTAATATTGTTTAATTATAGGATTATTTATTTTTTAATTCCTAAGGAGAGGTAAAGCTGCAACATGACCATTGATTTTCAAGGGGAGGACACGAGTAAACGCTCAGCATCATTTTGGTTGGGCAGCTTGTGTTTGTGTTTGGATTTGGGTTTTAGCAATGAAAGCCTTTAAATACAATAGTGAGGAATACTGTCACAACAACATTAAAAAGAAAAAAAGATTTCAATGTGACAGTGAAATTCTTAATATGATATTCACATGATAATGGGGGAAAAGTGAAAAAATTGATGCACGCATTTACAGAGGCATCCTAGAAGCAAGGATTCTTCTGTAATAAATTTGAGCCTGCTCCAGCCACATGTCCTTCACTTGATAGATTTTTGGAGGGGGTTCCACAATTCATGCAGATGTCTTGCTACAGCTTGCAGCAGTTAAGCACCTGAGAATCTGGGTACTGGTTAACCACCAAATTTGAGTGTGGTACGAAACTGATACTGAACAGCTGTGCACAGAGAGAATTTGCACCTAGCTTGTGCCCTTTGCAGCGATATGTGACATGTGCAAGTCACATGATGTCTCCTACACAGAAATAATAATAATAATAAAAAAAAAAGTTGAGATTTACAAAACTTCCAGTTATTTGAGACTTATGAATACTACCAGAATGTAATCAGGGAGCTGCTCAGGGAGCACGGGGGTGTGCTCGGGGTGTCTGCAAGCACGCAAAGTATTGCAGCATTGTCTAACATGAGTGTTTCAATACTAAATTTCTGCTTAAAAATCATATTAATACCCAGTGATATGACCCAAACCAAGACCCAAAAAGTGGCTCCAAAGCATATACTTTTTAGAGAAAAACAATAAATATGTTATTCTTGACACTGAGTTATTTCTGAAATGTTTTTTATTCTAAAACGATTGAACAAATTCTTGATCCTAGAAGATGTAAGCATACAAGTGGGGAAGTTTCAGCTCACTTTGGCAGACTTTTCTCTGCTTAATGAAATGTAATCCACACCATCCATTAGATACTCAAGGAGGGTGAGCAGTAAGGAAAGAACTGTGACTACCGCACAATCAGACCAGCATGACGGGGCACTCTGTGTCTGTACAGACTGCATGGGGGACAAGAAGACAAAAAATTAACTTTACAGACGTGTTTAATTTCATATTTGGGTGCATAATTGTATTTCTGTTCCCTACTCTCACTTTTAAGAAAGGAACATGCACCAAAGATCTGGTTTGCTGGCGAGGAGTTAACTAAAGGGAACTTACAGAGTGTACAGAGATAGGCATTACCTACGACACAGTCTCCAGGATGATCTCAGGGTTAGGGTAACACTCAGACTGATGTATTACTTCAACTTCTTCTTCTTTTCAACCTGCTAAATTTGTTTCTTTCTGGATAAGGCCAAAATAGCTGAAAACAGGCAAAATGGGAACATCTGCCTTTTAGCTAAGAGGGGAAGTTTCTTGGGAAAAGGTATCTAATTCCAAATACCTTTTTGCACTGCATGGGTTAGCATGTAGTTAGACTTTTGGGAGATGCTGGTTGCCTAAGCTACCATATGGGCAGTGTCTAATATCTGAGGAAACACAGCATGCCTTATGGTAAAAAAAAAAAAAAA
>VZRN01000979.1:652290-715682 GCA_013397935.1 Dasyornis broadbenti
AAAAAAAAGACATACACATTTGCATTCTAGTGAAAAACATTGTAATCTGTAGCAAGAAAGAGCACTAATAATAAAAAAAACCCAGAAAACCAAAAGTAATGAACCAGTAGAAATTACTTGAGAGCACTGTTAAAAACATGCAAACCATGCAGTGTGGTTGCAGTTGTCATCATCATAACCCTATGCCTTTTAGAGCAGTCCAGAAAAGCATGGAGATGCTGTTTGGGGAAAAGCAAACAAGATTCCTAACTTTATTTTTAACAAATCTGTTTTAAAAACAAATGTGAGAGTGCAAAAAATGAAGATAACCTGGGGGCAGAGGATGTAAACCTCAGAGAAAGCTGTGAGAAACTGATCAAGGTGGCAAACCCCTTCCTTCCCCCAGGCTCCGAGATACTGCACAGCAAGCAGTAACAATCAAATTACTCACATGCACTTATAAGGAGTGGGCTCTCAAGTATTCTCGCAACAGCACAGTCAAAATGATAAACCTGTTTTTTTTCTGCAGTTGTCACAAATTAAGACTGAGCATATTTACTCTGAATTTCTGTAAAGAACTTTCACTTTGAGGGTTATAAATCATGCAAAGGAGTATCTTTTTAACTTAAACCTTTTATTCACTACCAACAAAGAAGTTTATAGCTTACAGTGTAGAAATCCCATCTGTCTGCCCTCATCTCCTTGCCCATTATCTTTCCCCAAGGCCTGCACTCTAAATAATTACCTTGTTCCTTATTAATCTGTTCATTATCTACATTCTGAAGTTCTGAAAAACAAATTAATTTTGTCCTGAATAGATGCTGAAATAAAGACCATTATGTTGGACCTCTTCTTAAGTCATTGCAGAGGGATAGGGGATTGTGTTGATTTTTTAGTTAAGTCCCAAAATCATGTTTAACCCATTTCCTTAAATTTGCTTGTGTTCCAAAAAAGAACCAAACAAAAAATACCAAAAAGGTATTTTTACCCAAAGGTAAAAGACAAAAGATACCCAAGACACAAAACATAGTTTGGACATAACTTTATTTTTTAACCAGCTTCACTCATAATTAATCATGCCTTAGAAAACTCTTTCTACTTATTTTCAGCAGTTGCGTGAGAACATCAGACTGCTATGGCACGGATAAAGGTCTTTAACAGCCACTAGCCCTTCTATTTCTCCTCCTGCATCTATGCTATAGAAATTTTGAGAATCCCCAAAATAACCTTGATGTTCTTGGGGCTAAAATCACTGTCACAAAAGTTTCACATCTTAGAAGCATTTATGTGTATAATTGTAACGCTTCTTTGTTTCACAGCTCTGATGTAGGAAGAGAGAAGTGTATCTTTAACTTACCAAAAGAAACAACTCAAATTCTGGCTCTACTATCCCATTATGTGACTAACTTGCTACCAAAGATAAAGTGAGACAAAATAGTCAATGGGGCAATGAACTGCAGGGCCATGGATGTAACTGCCTCATGGAGTTTTAGAATACTTAACTGTGGATAGTAAACACAAAAATCCTGTACTTCTGTATGAGAGCTTTGTACATGATGCCTCGAAGCTCATTAGAAATATGTGTTGATAGAAATGTAAGGGATTTTTTAAACTCACCAGCACCCTATCCTTTCACCTGGTTTGAATTCTGTCTCAGTAACTCTGTCTCAGTTTGAATTCTCTCTGCAGTGATATTCTTACCCTCTCCTTCTGTTCTGGGCAGAAGTTCACCACCTTTCTTTCCCTTCCACTAGCAGTGTCCCTCCTTGCTCTCCAGATCTATTTCAGCACTCTCCGAGGCAATTCAGTTTCTATTCTGTGCCTGTCAAAGGCATCTCAACTTTTTGCATTCCAGCTGTAGCTGTCTCACCCTCCACAGGATCAATAATTTATGACATTGCCTGTTTTTCAGCAGCTGCCCTACCTATACAAACCACCTGCTGATTTTAATCTGAAAACCTTGTTTCTCAACACCTCTTGGTGGCTGTTGTTGCCTGCCTGTGAATGACCTGAGATCCTCAATTCCTAACAAGCGCTGTCTGTGGTGGCAGCGTTTCTCTCCCTCTCGGCATCACTTCTTCTCAGGGAATAAAAAGGGACTTTCACCACTACTTGGTCCAGGTGGCCAGCAACTCAGGCAGACCAACAGCCATGGAAAAGTCATATTCTGTGAGTCAGCCATGTTATGTAAGCATGTGTGGTTCCAGTGTTTTTTACTGTCAGCTGTGCACCGCTTTCACAGCAAGCTGTGGCAGTGCCATGGTTATGCCTGGGACTCAGCGTGCGCAGGCACAAAGTCACACCGAGCCAAAGGACCCGCTCTGTCTGAGGTCAGCCTCAGGGACCTGAGGGAGGCATAAGAGGAGGACAAGCTTGTAGTGCTGTAGTTCCTGCCATACTGTTTCCAGTAACCTGCAGTTCATGAACTTCCTGATTTTATTTCTTTTGGTTTGGTTAAACATGTTTGAAACATGGTAACGTATGAGTCTCTGTGGAACCATGAGAATGTGGCAATTATCGTGGAATATCAATGTCGGCAAATAATTAACTCAGTTACTGCTAAGCACAGCAAGTTGTACTTTTTCCTCTTCTCTCTCAGTTGTGAATGCAGCCCATTTATGAGTTACCTGAGGCTACAACTGCCACATTTTGTCTTGGCTGATATATTCAATAGCTTGGGATGTACTGTGCTAAACAGATAAAATGTTTTGAAATGTGCGGTTTGGAAAAAAAAAAAAAACAAACCCCACATAGCACAGTTATATAACTGAGGGGGTGGTAAAATTAAATAAACAAAGAGAAAAAATTGAAAATGTAAAGTTTGCTTAGATTGGAAACTTCTATGCCAAGCTATTGACATAACAAAAATGTTTCAAGCATCATGCAATAAAGAAACAAGGCAGAAAATTTACATACATTATTTTAAATGTCAGTGATATTGGCTTCAGAATTTGAAACAATATTAACCCAAGAAAAGCTGAAAAAATCCACTTAATTTTTCAGAAGAAAATAGAAAGTAGAGGCAATTAAAAAAATTCCAAATTTCACAAATCCCACCTGTTTGGCTTTTTCTTCATGTCTACAATATCTGTGTTGTGGTAGATTAAACTTTTTACTAAACCAGTGACATTGCACTGCTTACCTCTCAGCTTCAGGGCTTAAGAATGCTCCCACACTGCTCATTTTTGTTCTTAAATTCATGGTTCGGTTCCTTGGAAAGCAAAGCATAGAAGTACACAACACAGTGAAATTTTGCATTAAAAATTGTGAATATCTTCCTCTGAGTACGTCAGCAAACTGGTCACTTTATTTTCTTGTTCAGTACCAATGTAAATTCGTAAAAATGCCTGGTATCTGCAACATCCTGTATGAAGGCCCCAAAGTCCATGTACTGCTGTCAGATGTGCCACCTTGCGCCTTAACTTGGTACTCTAGTTTTTGTCTTGGAAGAGACAATGACTATGGATACCTACGATTTCTCTGCATCTGAGCCACATTTTCACAGGCCTCTTCTACGTCTTCTGGTAGTTCTTCAGAAAACCCCCCTTCTTATCTGTCATTCTTTGCATGGAAGCTATTCTATAGCTTTGAACACTCATTTTGTTCTTCTCTAAACAATTTCTTATTCTACCACATAATTTTGAAATTAAGAGGACTATGCCTACATACACAATTTTGTAGTTTAAAAACAGGAAAAAATCATAGACATGCACATTAACACAGTCAGGGTGTGTGCAAGCGTATGTGTTGGCTTCTTTTTCTGTCGTAATCATTCCTTTTTCCTACCTTTTTCTTTTTTTTTTTTATGTTTTAAAAGCAGTAATGGCCAAACTTGCCTTCTTCCCTTGCATGCAGGTTTTTTGTCATTGAAAGAGCTGTGACAGCTGTTTGGTGGTCTTGTATTACTGAACTGTGAGCATGGCCCACACAACATGCCTAGAAATATGATATGAAAATGTCAACTGGAAAATACTGAATATTGATATAATGTGATATAACTTTTTAAAAATCTAGATTCTAGGATAAAAAATCTGGCCAGAAAAATTTTTTGTATATGCTAGCACACATTTCCATGCACATGCACACACATATAAACACACATAGACACTATTGTAGAGCTCATACTACTCCCATTCTGTACCAAACCTTCCTGATTGTCAGTTTGATTCTTCACAAACCAAACCTCTGGCAAAAATAAGATTTTAAAGTGTACACATGATTTTAAAGTGTACACATCTGTTTATCTGCCTCAACTGCTAAGGGTGGGTAGTAAAATATCACCAGGTATAATTCCAATGGCTAAGGGTTTGATGCTGTACACACAATACAGCATTACAAATATTTAAGTGCATTATTTTTAGAAGGTTTTGAACATTTTCATTATTCTGAAAAACTCAGAGAGAAATAAAAGCAAATAGCAAGACAGGCGAGAGAGTGAGGGAACATCCAATTAAGGATGTCAAAAGGATTTAAATGCTCTGCTTTCAACTGCTAGAACTACTTATGTATTTGGAAACCCTGGCTGAAAACTTGTCTACCCTCCTTTAAAAACCATCATTAAATGTCACTGCTTTCTTTGACTTCAATCAGAATATATCATGTTTTCTTTTCTGCTTAATGGAAATACATTGAATGCTACTTTTAAAACACATTTTTCAGAACTTAACATAAGAAACACAAATTGACATCTACAAACAACTCTGTATTTTCTCTCCCTCAGATAATTGCAGTTATTTTCTAGCTTTTTAAGATTTACAGTTTAAACTGATGAACTTATTTTTAAAACACAGCTGACACTGTCCCATAGGGAATAATGTGACACAGAATGATTTTAAACAGAACTGTAAAACACTTTGATTGATTGACTGCTATATGGATTCAATAAGTTCTAGTGTGTACAATGTGCTAAAATATTTCTTAAAATTCTTTGGATTTACAAAATGAAACAGTCATATCAGTTCAACAATCTACGGTCTGTACAGTGAATTAAATAGACAGACTGAAGACATATCTTCTCTTTTGGCATTTCTCCTTGGGTGATCTCCTGATGCTTGCAATGCCTTGAGCCTTGTTCCCACTTATAGAGTGAGAATAATGATTCTGTTCTGTGGTGTGACATGCTCTAAGATCTGCATATCAATAATAAATTTAAAGAGAGTTATCTCACTTTCAGGTAATTCTCCTGTTCAAAATAAATAACTTCACTCTTTTATCTGTAAAGGAATTTAGGATTCAGGGGTCAATGGCTGTGAAATGAGATATCTTCACAGAATATAAAATACCTCCACTCAACTAAAAATGACCAAACAAACAAAGGTTTAGGCAAGCAGAATTTAATAACCAACCTGGAATTTTGCAAGGACTGATACTGATATGTCTGTGTCTGAATTCTTTATTTCTGGCACAAAAAAAGTTGGATCTTTATGTTGGCTATCTTAGCAAAAGACAGCAATTCTCTCTGCAGAGCCTTGACAATGATTCAGAGTTAAATGAGGAGTAAGAGCTTATCTGCTGCTGCTAGATCACCCCGTAAGATATAAGATATTTAATCTGAGCATTGATCTGGTTTTATTTTATTAGTTTAGACAGGGAACATTAGAAATCCTAAGATTTCAGATAAGAATTGGATGCCAAAGTAAGACTGCAAACTGTAGAGATGCTAAATCCATCAAGACTCTTAACAGCCAGGTTTGTGACTGACAAGACAGGCTTATAAATTTCGTAAATTTGGCTTTGGTTAATATATACTTAAGGAAAAAGCTTCTCTTGAATGATTCTAGAAGGTTTCTTTAACTTATTAAGACAGAAAGAGTGAGACAGTGAGACTGATTTTTAGAAGACAGGGCCAACTTTTTAATTTTCCCCCTTTGATTTAAAATCATCAAAATAAAGCAAAAAGCAGTATATTTTTTCTGTATTCATCTGTGTGTACGGTAATCACTGACCTAAAAAAGCCTACACCAACATAGGCTGTAGGGAAAGCTTCAAGCAACCTCAGCATCACTATGCAAATTTCAGTAAAACATCTGTTGAGAAAGACTCAGTTACAGAATTGACATGATTGATAAGATACTAATATTACTTTCATAATAACAAATTTATCTCTCAACTTTTTTTTCAGTCAAAGTCTGACAGGTTCTGTGTGTTCATGGTCACCAGGTGGCCAAAGCCAGTATTTTTAGTTAATTTTATTTTCTTGCTAGCAAGTGCGTTTTCTTACGTTGTCCATATGCTAACAATGCAGAATGGAGCGTGCTTCATTGCTATTTAGAGCAGCACATTGATGACAGGTTGTAGGTATTTGAAACATCAGCTTTTTAAACTGTGGAGTGTTTTCCTCAAGAGTAATAAGGGGAACACTCAGAGCAATAAGGGGAAAACAATTTTTTAAACTATGAAGGTCTCTCATCTGTCATGTGATATATACAAATTCAGGGTTTGGTTTTGTTTGTTTTTCTAAATAAAGAATGAAGGACTTTGGGTTGGTTCGATATAATTCTGGGACCACCAGCTCGCCTGGGTACCTACAATTCTTGTACTTCTACTGCTTCATCAGATGATTCAGAGGTTGCTCTGTTACATAATTTTTTGTTGGTTCTACAGAGTAGATCTACAGTAAAGACTAGAGATATTAATTCAACGCAGCTACAATGCAACAGGATGCCAGACTTGTCAGGCATAAAAAATATCCACTTACTTACACATGTCTTGTGCTACGTTTGATAGCATTATCCATGCTAGGATAGCTTTAGTTTAGAGCACTCCTCTGACACTATTTCACCAGCACAGGGTTCTCACTTTCCTTCACCATAATCCTTTATATTTTCAACATAACCTGTTCTTGCCCTCTACTCTGGCCAAAACTGTAGTGTGGAACACAACAGTTCCTGTTCCACCCATTTGCTTTTGATTAGAAGATCCTGTTGAGATATTTTCATTCCCAAGTGAGTGGTGTAGAGGCTGGGAACTGTACTGATTTTCCTGTTCAGGAACAGTCTACAGTTTTGTAAAAGCTTTATAGAAGAATAACAGGTATGTGTAAATTCCATCAAGGAATTTTGCTCACTTACGAACATGTACCACAATATCTACTATCATTACTCTTATGTTTGAATGCAGGTTTCAAATGCAGAATATTTCCTTTTCAGAAAAAAAAAAAAAAAAGAAAAAAGAAAAAACCTCTAAGGAGAAACTGTAAAAATTCTGTAATTTGAGTTTTCTATGTATACTTAAATCAGGGTTTCTTTCTCCTGCCTTCACACTTGCCTTCCTACAAACACTGTGGCTCTACTTGAAATTAGAGTTATGTGGTTTTAAAGACTGTTGATATAGAAGTGCATAAAAGGATCCAATATACCCTTTTCTCATGACAAATGTTAACCATGAAGTTCACTATCTGGAAAACAGCAGTATGCTTTCAATCTATGTTCAAAATCTGGAATAATTTTCAAATATTAAGGCTTAAAAAGTGGCTGTGAAAGACAAACAAACAAAAACTAAAGGAAAGCTAGCTAACATCTGAGAACGAGCACGTTCTTACAAGATGCAGAGGCTGACATACGGGGTAGTCACAAAAATGTTCCTTCTGTGAGAGTTTTTGATCATTACAGTTCTGACACAATCGGAATTGAAATAAATTCTGTAAGCCAGTTGACAATGCTGTGTTTTGCTCTTCTTTGCCAAGAGTATTTGCAAAGATGCTGAGAGTCTAACAGGAGGTCTGGAGTAGCTGTGCTAGTATAAGAGGGCAGGACTGTTTCCAGCAACCCTGCGTGGAAAGCTCAGGACAGATTTCACTTTGTCCTTGTGTCCCCACCAGTACTAATTCTGCAACAGGCAAAGAAGGAGGGAAGAGTGCAAAGTGCAGGAGATATCTGTCTCCTTTCTCCCACACCATGACCTCTCTCCTCACTCTCACTGAGCACAAGAGTCCTTTCTGAAGTGCTGCTGCCCGTGTCGCAAGTTCAAGCTGAAGCTCTTGGCTTGGCAAGCGCCAAGATCTAGCTCCCCATGAGGCTCTGTAGGTGCAAACTCTGATTATAACAAATATAGAGTAAAAGTACAAATTGCAAAATCCTTCAGTGCATTTTTATGATTAAGTTGAAAACAGACTTCACATTCCATACATATTCTCCCCATCACAGGTGTCTTTCATCTCTTTTCTTTCAAGATCAAACCAGCTTCTTGACCTTCCTCCAACAACGCACCTGAGGCTTCTGCCCCACTCCTGCTGTTTTGTTACACAGCCTAAAGCAACTTCCCCAGCCTTGGTTACACTGAACTGCAGCTTTCACCAGCCTTCCTTCATGTGTCACAATACCCTTGCCAACCAGAAGACCTCTCTGAACTTACTCATTATTGCTTTCAGCAAAGACGAGAGAGGAGTTCTGAGAAGGGAAGATGCTGGGAGGGTGGTGCTGGTAGTGGTAAGCTGTCACATTTCTCTCTGCGGGCACTACCAGTTAGTTTTCCACGCTATACAAAGTCACATTTAGATAGACAGCCTTTTCCTTTATCCTTTTCCTTTATCCTTTTACTTCATTACTGACATCCATCATGCCTTTAAAAAAATACTTTCTTGAAGTCATCCATCCAAAATATCAATCTTGGTTTTTCATTAAAAGTAGACCCTGGTTAGTGGCCTACCTAAGCAAATTATTCCAAGCTATATTACTGTTAGAAAGTTAATATTATAAGTCTCTCTTCCTGTTTCTCTCACAGTTTTTTCCATCTCTGTAACTTCTAATATATTTTTTTCAGAAAACTATTGAATTTCTCTTTTTATTTATCTATTTTTTTTAATTTAATTAGGAATAATTTCCCTATAAAACACAGTCTATTTCTCTTGCATAAATGTCACTTCCTTTCATTATGTCCTACTGGCACTACAGGGTCATATCCTACCAGAACAACTGAAAGTTTTGAAATAGAATCTTAGGTAAAATAAAAGACAGTGATTACAAAATTATAGGCTAGCTTTAAGTGAAGAAATAAATGTCTCTCTAAAGTGTTTATGAAGTATTGTTTACTTTTTTAGCTAATAAAAATATTCTAATTAAAACTGTTGTTATTATTCCTATTTTTTTTAATTACAGACTGTCTATGAATTAACTCTGAATGCATTTCCATTTTCCATAATGAAAGTTACAATAAGAGAGATCTCGTCTCACCCAAAAAAACTTTTTCACTATAAGCAGACAAAAGTCTGCAACAGCTATTATTCTGAATTTTGAATAGTTCTCAAAGAAAAAAAATGCCAACAATAGAAGTACATAGGTAAATTAAGAGTTTCCCTACGAGAATATTATCTGGAAAGAATAGGTTAGACTGATTAGGTACTCCAGCCTATGTAAATTAGATTACTGAAAACATACCCACAGAATTTCATTTATCTAAACAATGGTTAAAAGCAAATCAAATTACTTTTAATGAAAGGTATACATAAACGTGTAAGTTAAAATCTTCTCTTAGATCGAGGCATGGTACTTGAAGCCTTCTCCATGACCATATCTAAGAGCATGTAGCACCATCTGTGACTGAGGGCAAATGCTGAATGCCTTGTCATTTCAAAATGAAGAACATTGAGTCACAATGTCACACTTCAGTCCTTTGAACTATAGATGTTTTCTACTTCAATAACCTAAGCAAAGGAAAGTTTTCAAGGTGGAGTATGCTCAGTTTTCTGCAGTCTCTGTAGTCTCCCAAAAATAAAGTCTTAAACCACCGGAGGTTTTAATCATCTTGCCTATTTGAACTTTTTAATATAAAATTAAGCTAAGATGATGAAGTAGCTTCCTGGTGGAATCTGCCTCTTCCAGCTGTGAGAGGATTGTAATGATGTCTTAAATTTCCTTCCATATACTCCATGCATGCTCAGAAGATATTTTTCCTAGTCTCCTGCTTTCAGGGAAAAGAAAATAGATCTCTTACATGTATTTTCACATCAACATCTTTTATTATGTTCATTCATATGCAAAAGCAAAGAAGCAATTTCACAACAGGAACTCAAATACTGGCAAGCTGTTTTCTAGTCTTTTTCAGGATGATTCTCCCTTTTCATGGCTGTGGCTAAAATTCAGCTATAACAACTTTCTTTTTAAATGACGAATCAAGCAGATAACGTAACCCACTGTTCAAGCACATGAATAAATCAGGTGATGTCAGATCTCATGTTAAAACACTTGCTCCTATCTCCACCACCCTCACCCCAAGAGGACTATACGCTAACTGTAAAAGATTCTTAATAACAAATGCTGTAACCTTTAGTCAGTTTTCATGTTGGTTTTAATATTACATTTCAGTAATAACTACATTTCCTGTGGTATGTTCTGTATAAAAGCACTTACCTAAGAACTACTCTGTACTACAGCGTGTAACTACCAGAGTTGGCACTTGTAACACAGCATGTGTCTTTCCCCAGCAGCCCCCCAGCTGGCTGGCCCACAGCAACAGTGGGTTTGATGGTCCACATAACAAAAATTAAACTATGTTTTATTCTTCCTTGCCTGTTCTGAATCACAAACACTACTGCAATACATAGGT
The DNA here is from genome assembly GCA_013397935.1 of Dasyornis broadbenti. Classification (NCBI taxonomy): domain Eukaryota; kingdom Metazoa; phylum Chordata; class Aves; order Passeriformes; family Dasyornithidae; genus Dasyornis; species Dasyornis broadbenti. The sequence continues at coordinate 662,812 of VZRN01000979.1, forward strand.
AATAATTTATTTATTTTAGCACTTGTAGTCACAGAAAAGGGACAGTACTTTATCTACTTCTTATTTTTGGTCTTTGTCTTTTGAAATTTTAGATACTTTTCCCATTTATTTCAGATATCTAGTTGCCACAAGTATTTAGGAATTTAGCCAAGGTGCTTTCCTTAGTGAACAGCAGCTGTGCACTGACACCCATTTGTTGTGTCTACATATTCACAATGATCCCTAGTTTGGATCTCTCTGGGGCTATATGTCAAACCTGTGCCTGAGACTCTTACCAGACTCTTATCTGTATTCCCCTCTTTTGGGGAGAGAAATAGGGAGTAAGTGTTTGAATATAAAGCCCATACCTAAACCTATAAAGTGTGCTCTGAAACTGTCTGCCTCCCTTTACCAGTGAAAAAGGTTGATTAACACACAAACACACACACATATATAATATGTGATATATAATGTATTATATAATATATAATACTATATATTGTATTATCTATTATATTGTATATTATATATAATTAATAGATATTATATATATAACAAAAAAAGGATCAAAGCTGAATTCCACAGCATAATCCCTGTGCAGACCTTCAGAACATCAATGGCAGTACCATAATGGTAAATCATTGCTATTGTTACTGAAATGTAAGAGTACACTTAAGTGTGAAGTTTTTGCACAGTTTTACCATCCTCTTTTGCCTAAAATACACCAAGCAAGTGAGATTGGCAAAATGCTGTGGCTTATGGGTATTACAAGTCTAAACAAAAAAAAAGTCCCCTTTATTGTTTCTATATCGGATTTTACTGCCGCAGGAAGAAGGGAAAAAAGGATTTACAGACAAGATCCAAAACTTCATTTTTTCCATAACCAAACTTAACCTGAATTATTTGTTGCTCTTACTGTAGCAGGATATGCCACACTTCAAAGAACAAGTCCAATGCTGGCTGACTACATTGTCTTGATGGAAATGAAAAACAAGAGTGTTTCCAGGGGAAGTTTAGGAGTAAAGAGCAGAAGCATGCAGAGAAAAGTGAAGGTCAGCTCATTCCCATCAGAGTATCTTGGCAGCCAGGAGGGTTCTGTGGAGGACAAAGGTAGCAGAGCCCTTTTCAGGAGACAGCAGAGCTCTCCACCACCTGTGACTCAGCAGCACAGGTTGGGTCAAAGCAAAGTTTCTGTCCTTTTCAAAGGAAGTGACAAGAACGGGAATTCCTGCAGAATGCTGGGAACCAGGTAATAAAGTATGGGGAAAAAGGCATTGAAATAAAAAGCCTATGCAAAATTTTAGACACATGAAAATTTATTCATGATACCCTTCCTGAGCAGTCAGTTAACCTCTGGGTAGTGTCTCCCAGCAGGAGATAAGGCCTTTTTGAGTGAGCAGCACTGAAAGAGAGACTACAGGATGGAGTTACATCAACAGTGGCATGACTAATTTAGGACTCACTTGTAGAAGTTTTCTCACTTTGTGAGTCATATTTCAGTCATATCTACTTAACATCTGCTAGAATTACTACAGTTGCTTTATCTAACAGAAAAAAACCAGAAAAAAACCCTAATTTTAAATATCTACTAATATTTTTAAACATCTGAGCTTTTCTAATCAGATTTTGTTCTCTTGGTACGACACATTTGTTATCTCTGATATTTGTCTTGTAATTTAGTGTTTCAGGTAATATTGTGGGACTCTACAGACTGACATTATTCTAGGGAAAAAAAACAATACAAAACACCAAGCACGCATAAATACACTAAAATAATATTTTACATTAAGGAAAAATATTACTTCTTTCCTCTTGGTAGCTAATGGAAGATTTGGCATTGGAAAGCAAACTCCAGTTCTATTCTGAGGAAATAGAGTGACTTTTTCAGTTAATAAATTACTTACTAATCCTTACTGTTAGTTTCTTCTTTCAGTTTATCAGAAAATAGCTATAAAATATAGTGTAAAAGTGATAATTTAATCCTTGACTATGTGGAATAGTTGAAACGGGATCATGTTCAAAGTAACAACAAAATATACTAATTGTAACATTTGATTGGTAAGATCAGCATGTTTCAAAAGATAAAAATGTGTTACAGAAGATAAATACCTTTACTACCTGAGTTTCCAGAAACTTGAAAAGTGCAGTACCACTCCCATAGAAACTTCTGCATTATTTTGGGAGCTCCCTCCCTGTTGAGGTCCACATGAAGGTCAAACCTACAACTAAAAGGAGATGAAAAATATTTTATAGAGGTTGAGGTTACAAGCAAGGTGTCCTAGAAGATGACTTGAGTTGAGTTAAAAATCCTTGGATAGTTGAGATACACTGAAAAAGAGGCAGACACTTTTAAGACTCATTTTTAATCCCTCTGTCATCGTTATTCTAAATACTTGAAGTTTCACTGATTTCTCAATTTCCTTTTGCTTAATTTGTAAGACATAGTATAAAAATAATTTATAAAATTAAAAAATTTATCAATTAATCAAAATTCTCTAACTTTCAGGCCAAAAGAAGTTTAACCAGTCTAAGAAATACTTCTCCTTTTTTTCATTTTAATTTTTTTTTGTGTGTGTGAGGGTTTTGAATTGTTTTTTTTTTTTTAGGGGGAAGAGTGGCATGGTTTGGTATGGTTTGGGATTTTTTGTGATAAGGACTGAATTTGAAAATAAGATGGAATGATTTCCAGATTGTAGGAGGATCCTATGCAAAAAAATTTAAAGACTCCTACAATAACATGAGAAAAACACTATGCTAATTTCTGTATGTTCGTGTGATCTTCAAGAAAACTATTTGCAGAAAAACAAATAAAAAGTACACCTTGAAAAACAGACATAATGTTTCAAAATTAAAAGAAATAAAAGGAATATACAGTGAAGAGAAAACTAAGAAAAGTTCAGAAAAGAAATATTTCTGTTTGGAATTGAAATAACATGTTGCCTTACAAGCTGAAAATGCTCATAACATTATGTAGACTAGAAGTACATTAAAGTACTGTACTTACTCCTCTAAAAATACATGGCTTAGAAAGCCAGTAGAAATCACATCTGTGAAATTATGTTAACTCTGTAAAGAAAAAGACAGGTTTTAAACTAAAAGTAATTTCCCCTTCTTAATTCAGCTCTAAGTGTATTATACAACCACCAACTGCACTGTATTCTCCAAAAGTTATTTTTGTGTGTCAGATACAAATTGGTCTCTGTTCTCAGTGGCTTTTGGTTTTTTTGAGGGAGAAGAGAGGAGGAGAGAAGGAAGATTATTCTTGGATTCTTTTATCAGTTCTTTCTGGAGAATTGTTGTTGTTTTTTTTTTAATGCTCTCATTGACATAACACATTATGAAGCATTGTGCTGTGAAGTGTAACATCAGCTTGTATCAGTCACACTGCATTACTTTACATGCCCAGCCTAATGTGTCACTGCACAGTAACAGCACAACCATCCTACATAACCGAAAGCAGCAATAGCTTGCAGATGAAAGTATTGTAAAATAATTTCTGTACCCACATATACTGCTTATATAAATGAGTTTCCAGTTCTGAGAGGTAACACCTCTCACATGCAATTTCCCAAGGACAGCAGGAGGTTATCTGAAATACAAATCCATAAGAAAATAGACCATCAACGAAATCCTAACAAAAGGAAACATCTCTTCTGGCTGTTTTAGAACTACCTACATATTGAAAAGCAAATTTTGCTGTTCATACAATCCTCTGTCAGTGCAATATATTGGAGGAAGAGGTTCTGCCTTCACAGATTCCATTTTGCTTTGTAAACCTTATTTTCATGTGGAAGGAAGTATGCCTTTTCTGTAAATCTGTAGTTATGAGGAGACTATTTTTGGACTCACTAACACTCTCTTCTGTTCCTCCTGCCCTCAAAAGCTGAAACAGCATTTATTTTTAGTTACATTTTTACATCCTGACTCTAGAGGAAATATTTCATTTAACCCTTTTGTAGTTACATGTTTCCAGATGAGGAGTAACTATTGTCTAGACAATCCAGTTTCAGTATTTTACCTATGTCAAGTTCACAGGCAATACTCTACTTTTGAATGTCAATACAAGCAATAAAAAAAAAAAATAAGTTTTTAAAACAAAGGTAAGTTATTGTCTTTTCTTATAGATCTGTGATTGCTCTTATTTGAAGTCGGTTTACTGATTGAAACATTTAGTGATAAACTGTGACCTAAGCAATGAAATGCTGTCTAGAGTTTTAAGTTAAAAACATCAGACATTTAGGTAAGGGATAATTTTTCAAAAATGTCAATTATGTCCTTCAATAAGAAAAATAGTTACCAATTTTCAAGGCTTGTGTTTCATCCTGTGTTTTATAGAATGTTTTTCAATACCGTAATTAAATAATTGAGTCACATAGGGCTCTGTTTTATTTCTCTTTTCTGTTCAAGTTATTGCTTATATGTTTGCATTTAATAGTAACCTTATGTACATCTATTCATTTTAAGTGGTAGTGAGGATTTAAAAACATCTGTAGGCCCACAAAGTGTTTCTGTGAATGAATGTCTTTTTTATCCTGAATAAAACCAGAAAGATCTTAAAAGAAAGCAACAGGAGTTGAAAGTTGAACAAGAGCTGAAGGACCATAAGACCCTTTTTTCAAGTGCATATGGCATGGTAGAGACTTATGGATTCATACCTGCTCATAACACATTTGAACAGAAGTAAAATTGACGGGACCTGAAGAATTTTTCCAGTATCTCAGAAATTTCAAAGTGCGGTAATATTTCAACACTTAACACTGAAAAAATCTTTTCCATGTTTTCAGAGTGGGCTAAAATACCCCAAACAAGTAGTAGAAAATGGCAACATGGTCAGCACTATTTGTACTATAGATCACAACAGATCTCTGATATAGCGTTCTGCCTACTGACAAATTACGTGGACAGATAAGTCATGATAGACATACGCTTCAAAATAAAAAGAGACAATAAGCATGTGTACCATAAACACATGGCACCAAGAATCCAAAAATTAATTGGATTTATCCTTCACACTGTTCAAGAACCCACACTTGCAAGGCCCTATGCAGAGAGTACTTCCTGAATTCACATTAAGAGAAATTCAGTTAAGTTTTCATGGAGCCTTTAGTAGGATGGTAAGAATTTACTTTATTTCAGAGGAAAACATAATTTGGTTTGGTTCAGCGTATTTCGAAAGTATCAAATGACAGTTTGACATTTTTGCTGGTTTTGCTTGAGACTATTTCTTCATGGAGAATAAAATGAAAAATGTCCACACAGGCATTTAAAAATTGTGTATTTCTAAAATTTTGCTTTCTCCACCTCTTCACATAAAACCTTTTACTTGCTCTTACTGACAAATACTTCTCTTTCTGCCTTTATTTGAGTTAAAATAGGCTTTATTTTAACTTTTATGTGGAAAAACATCCTGCCAAGTTCATCCTCATGAAACCTTTATACTTTGAAACAGCAAACTGTAATAATGCATGATGTATGAATATATAAAAATGCATTATTATGCACTGGCAAACATATCCATCTATACAAAATGAACAGAAACAATTAGGTAATGAAAAATACCAAACAAAGAGTACTTAACAATTTGTAAATATCAAATGTATAGACAGGACAATTTGCAAGGAAGTGTAGCTGATGTTTTTATAACTATATGATTTTATTTCTCTGTAACTAAAACACAGACTGTAATTCCTACAGGTACTTCAGCCGTCTCTTTTCAAGTCACGACTGCTCCTGTGTAATTAGGTATTTGTCTATGCACTAATTAGCAAAAGAGCTCGCTGCTGTCATCAGCCCAGCAGAGTTGCAGGCTCAGCTTCCGCATGAGTGGAAGATATTGGGCTGTGTTGCTTCACCAAGGCAGCCTTGGCATTGCTTTCACACATTCCAGCATTCGATCATAACCAAAACCAAGGCTGCCTCTGCCTGCACGGCAACATCCTTTCGTACTTTGGGATAGAGCTACTTCTCAGCCTTTGTTAAACACTGAAAAAAATTATTAAAACCTACAGATTTATTTTCCTCCATTTCGTTTGCAGTTAATTAGCTGTAGATAATAGCCAGTTCTGGTGGGTAGGACATCTAGGACTTTACTTTGTCAGTTACTGCAGAGCTTGAGATTAGTTCCTCCATAGAGGCAAAATGCCACAAATGAACTATTTTATTTGAGATTTTATTTGACCTCTTTGCTAATTAGTGCATATGAAAATGTCAGTTTACCCAGGGGCAGCAGTAACCCAACTAACAGTTGCTGAATTACCAGAAAATGTTTCTATATTTTTATTCCAGTATTTCATTTGTGGTAAATTGTGGTTCAGTATATTTTTTTTACTGCGTTTTTGTTCTTCCCTCATTATTTCAGAATTAATTGCTTGCTATATTAATTCCATCAATAGTTCATAAAGAAAGTTATTCCAAACAGTGTATCAAGTACTCTCATGATAAGGGACCATGAAGGTGGTCATTGAGAACAGGATGATTTTATTTCTTTCTTTTTCCTGCTGCCCCCTGAAAATATGTTCTGTAGAAGTTTGACAGTAATTTCCTAGCTAGAGAAGCAATTTTTTCTATAAAAATTACATAATGGAGAGGTGATGCAGACAGGATCTTAGAAACATGTACAGTTTAAATACTTAGTTAAGTACCTAAACATATTGTACTATAATGACTTTCTCATTTGTATTACAACAACTTCGCTCCAAAAAGTGAGACTCCTACAGCAAATTTCAGAATAAGTAAAAGAAGGCAGCTGCAGAACAGCCACGGACAGGATGCTCCATTCTTTCCTACTGGCATTGGCGTAAAATGTAAATATTATTGGAAATTTTAAAAATATTGTACTATAGCCTACTGTATCTGTACTTGCAGCAGTTATTTTAGCAGAAATGTTACATTCAGGAGGTTTCATGCAGAAAGGTGAAGAATGGAAAATATTGTGATAGCAACAACTATTGCAGCAGAATTTTAAAGGGTGATGATGAAACTGCAATGACAAATGAGTGACTATAGTGCTGCTGTAATACTTTTAGTCAAGGCCCATGAGTGATGCCAATAACAGCCAATCCTCACCTCGGGACAGAGAAATGCAGTAAGTGTGATATGCAAAAGTAATTTTCAGCTATTTGCTATGAAAGACGGAGAGATACCACTCTGAAAATAAAATATTAATTCAACATCATTACCATTTCATGGCATAACACACACCTCAGAGATACACGGATTTTTCAGATATTCTCACATGCATTCATTAATTTTTTTCAATTGCATGGAAATCTTTGTTGCTGTTTCCTTCCTCAAACCATTAATATTGATGCTGAGTCATACTTCATTTTAACCTTACACAAGAATGCTAAATATTTTACTATGAACTTCAGTGTTGCGTTTTTTTGCCTGGGTTTTGGATGATATTTGTTTTTTAAATCACATACACAAAACTAAGTTCTCAGACTATACCTCTACATTCCCAAATCAGGGACTTATTTCTTCATCTCCTTTCTGATGCTTAACCAATGGCAAATATTTTTTCCACAATTACAACACTGAATTCTGTAATTTTTAAAAATGAGAATTTCAATGCTGTTAGGAAATAACAAAAAAGAGTTAGAAAAGTGAGGGGATGCACTATTCAGGATTAACATCAGGAAATAGATTAACAATATTTTCTTGATTGTTATTCTAAATATTTTCTTGATTAAATAGTCTAGTTAAAAACCTACCTACATCAGAAGAAAGATAACATTTACCAATTAATTTGTTTTTCTCTTTCTTTTGACACCCATTAGCTCAGATGGCACACCACTACTCTTTTGCAGGAGGCCTTTCAGAAGTTCTATGAAGTCTTTATTTTGAGGTTCCCAACTAAACGTATTCTCTGGAGTTTTTAAATTATACATGAATCTTAGGAGAAAAGTATTGGCTCAGAATATTGCAGAAAAAAGGCTCACTGGTGACATTTCAATAACAGTTACCTTCTTTCGTTCCAGGCCATGTACCAATACAGAATACAATTGCTTCTGACCCGAACATCTTTCAGACAACAAAACCTGGTTAAAGAGAATGACATGCCTAAAATAATACATGAAGTCAGGCATTGAGGTGAGCACACTGGGTCTTCAAGTGACTTCTTTAATCCCCTGAATTGCTCAATTGCCTTTCCTGGTAAGAAAATGACATAAACCTTTTTCAGATATGAGAAATCAGTTTATTGCATCCTCTAGTCTTTTTTTTGTTTTTTTTTCAGTGTGTCCTTTCAGTGTGATGCACTCACAAGCCTGTTTTGTTTTATTTTTTCTCTCCAGGGTGTTTTCTTAGCAATTCCCACTTATATTACATATGTGATTTAGCAATACGTTGAACTCTAGAACCTTTCTGAAATACATATAAAAAGCCTGGCAAGGCACAGACTGAAGAGAATAAAAATCCCCAACATATTCCTTTCCTTTGAACTTTGGTGTGCAGTTGGCATGGAAAATAAAACCGTGACAGCACATATCAAAGTCCATTTCTCTGACTGATGTGTATTAATTTCACACAGCCTCCTAAACTAGTTTTTCTTCAGTTTTTCCATCAATAGGTGCTGTCTTATATATGAGTCCTACCTAAAAATTCAATTTATTGCGCATTTTGAATGTAAGCAATATCCATTACAGAACACCAGGGAACTGAAAGAACGCACAAGCAGGATGTAGACAGACCAAGGCCATTAGCAAAGCACACATTTGAATAACTGGTGGTTGCAAGGTTTACTGCCCTGGGCCAGGGATAACGTTCCAATGTCAGCTCTAACAGTGGTAAAACAAGTGACAAAGGATAACAGAGAGAAAATGGTTAAGATTGCTACATTATTAGCTTTTTAATACAGATGGCAGCTTAGAATCTGTTATGAAATATACAGATGCACTGTCAGGGATAAATGAAACAGCTAACAACCATGCCACAGTACACCTCTCAAATATGGGGTTTTTTATTTAAAGTAAGATCATGACCATTGCTCTCAAGAAAAGGCAACAGAGTATTAATTCTCCCTGTGATGTAACTTCGCACCATCCTGACACAAATGTATATTTCTTTATTTTATGCATAGCTACAGCCAGGGACCATGGCCCAGTCCTGTCCTCTCGCTCCTCCAGCACTGAGCCAGAGAGCAGACAATGCGCTGCAGGACCGACAAGATTGGCCCAACCCATATTCTATTATGGGATTGCTGAGAGGGTCCTCCAGCCATGGTAAAATCACGCGCCCTTTTCCCCCAGGCAGCCAAGGGCTAGGCCCCACAGGAGCTCCAGCCATTAAATAACATTCATAAGAAATTGGTCAAACCAGAACATGCTTTCACAAGAAGGTTTTCACTTATAATTTTACTCATTTCTACTATCATAAAAAAATTGCTTTGCTGTTTTAAAAGAATATGTGTTAGCATGAATACGTTGTTTAAAGAGACTACAATCAATTTGAAATTCCCAGAAGTTTTTGTTGCTGTATATTGCTGGTAAGCAGATGTTCTGTGACTATTTATTTTCAATTAAAAATAAAAAAAAAAGAAGAAATTCTGTTTAAACATATTTGTTAGTGTTGCAACTTCTATGTACATTCATTTTCCTTAAAAAGACAAAATTCTGTCCTATTGTGTATTGAAAGTTGGTTACCCACCAATGAACAACAGTAGCAAAAAAAAAGGAAGGAAGAAATTGTTATGTTTTATACAGTTTCATCACACCAGCCATCTCAGATATGTGCCCTAAGAACTTGGGATGATTCCCTTGTAAATTGTCCATAAATGTGCCCTGGAAAACCTCTGTAACCTTTCCTGTGTGTCATATTGACTCCTGAAAAGGCACTGACAGATTTGAGAACACTCTTTCATTCACCTTAACTTTTAATCTTTATCTCTGATGTCTGCAATTGATGCTGAGAGAACTCACAGAGGTTGTGGCTTCTCCCAGAAATGAGATAGGTTACAGCCATCACAGATTGTTAAATATCCTAATATTTGTTAGCTAACAGTTTCTGTCTGCAAATGCTATCACTTTGTCAATTGTGATAAATTTTATTTCTCTTTCACTTTCCATTAGGTACAGCCAAGTTTAATACAGCAACTAGCAACACCAAGCCTAATTGTAACTGTGATGATTACTTTACATTTCATCCTCTAGCATATGCTATTTTCTTGCTTCATGCCACAATTATGGCTTATCATGCATTGTGTCATCTGGAAAGTGGTTGCAGACACTTACTGTAATGAAATGATTTAATTTTTAAGCAGTGCTTCCATTATGTCAACCTTCTGTAATATGAGATAACTAGCTTTATGCAGGTCCACTTTCTACAGGGAGAAAGCAAAAGGTTTATAACTGGGTGCCAATTATATGATGACCTTAACAAAATGTTTCCACAGATGAATATCAGTAAAACATTTTCTCTGACACAGATGAAAAGTAAAAAAGAAAGAAATAGAGCTACAAGTCTGAGTAAATGCAGAACAATAATGGGAGAACTCTTATTCTTTACCCAAGAATATAGGTTGCTTTGTGGCAGACTTCCAGAAAAAATGGAATCTCTGTATTTAGGCAAACCATGAAATTGCATGTTTCAGGAAGTTTTAGCTGTGGCATTGATGGGCTTGAAATCTCATACATGTTCTAGCAATGGATCGGAAAATTTAGTGTAGCCACAGGTAAGGCAGTTTCTCTTCCACCCTCAGCCTGCCTTAGTGCCTACTGGCTGCTCCTAACAAATGGGAAAATAGTGCATCTAAATAATGTATTTTCTTATGTCATTTAACTATGATTGACAAAAGTCAATTCAAAGTGCCCTATGCTATTGGAAAATGTTTTTATGATAGCTTATTTTGTAATATTCATTATGATTACTTATTTTACAGAGTATGACACTTTAAAGCTCCAACTGGAATAATTTAAGAGAATTTTGGCCTGAATAACTGTAACACAAATGAACTAGTTTTCTATTAATTTTCACTTGGAAAATAAAAAAGCACTCCAAATCAGGACATTGGGATTTTATCTTATTATGAAAATTTTAAACAACTCATAATGAAAAAGGACAACTCTTTAAATATTATTTATTCATATCCAACGCTTTTTTTACTACATTTTTCATTGAATCTGTGAATTTAGAGGTACACCTTTTTTCTCTTACAAAGAACTAAACCGTCCAAATCAAATCTCTTGGAGAAATGCATTTACCTCACTAAATTTCTACAATATCTCACAGAAAAATAATAATTTACAAAACATTTTATTGGAAACCATTTTTGAATGGTTATTGTAGTATTTTTGCATTTCAGCACATGATTCCTCCATACAAATTTTCAGTCAGTGAAAGAAATCTCCTCTCCTTCACGTTTAACTTCTCTGTCTACTTCACAACAGAAGTACAAGCAGCCAGCATATCCAGGTTTTTAATCTATTCCCACCTCGCTTTTATTTTCGGCAACAAAGATGATTAAGGAACTGGAGCATCTGTTTTACAAGAAAAGGCTGAGAAAGATGGGCCTGTTCAGACTCAAGAAGAGAAAACTGAGAGGTGATTTATCAATGTCTGTCAGTATCTGATGGGAGCGTGCCAAGAGGATGGAGCCAGGCTCTGCTCAGTGGTGCCAAGCAACAGGACAAGAGCCAATGGGCAGAAACTGATGCACGGGAAGTTCCACCTGAACATGAGGAAGAACTTCTCTGCTGTGTAAGTGACCAAGCACTGGAACAGATTGTCCAGAGAGGCTGCGGAGTTTCCCCCACTGCAGAAGTTGAAGAACCGTCCGGATGCAATCCCGTGCCCTGTGCTCTAGGATGACCTTTCTTGAGCAGGGAGATTGGATAAGATTACCCCCTGCAGCACCTTCCAACCTTACCCCGTGTGTGATTCTTTGATTACAGGACTTTTAGCAAAGCACTGGAAATGATGGCAGCTCACTACAACTCCCTGCGTTGCCTTCTTGTGGAGACAGTTACTGGTGACCTGACCTTCAGGAGAGTCATGAGAAGGATTAACAGGACACCATGCTAAGAGAGGCATGTATTAATAAGTTTCTCATTTACAATCTATATGTGTATTGTTTATGAGTTCTGCTTTGTGTTAATTAGATAATTTGAACAGTGAGTATTAGCACTTAGACTAACCACAAAAAATTTTTGCTGTGTTTTAATTAGCTTTTAAGATTTTTAATTAGACTAACAACATTATTTTACTTTCTGTCTGCAATATAATCCCACAACAATCTAAGTATGAAGAAAAAATTTCCTACTTAAAAAAATTACCTGTAAATATCTTTGTTTTTAAAAAATCCTCACATCAGTTAACACAGTAGAGTAGGCTTTTGCTTTGTTTTGTTTTCCAGAGGAGTGGCCATAATACATAAAAGGGAAATACTGTTTCATGCATAGTTACTTTCATTGAGAATCAAAGTTTAACTTATGACTATTACTTAGTCAAAACATATATTTCAAATCAGTTGGTTGCACCTCATACTCACGACAGACTTAGAACTTATTATAAATTGTGATTTTTATGTAGCTGAGATGGAAAGACATTTTGTCTATATCTTATCTGGAGGGCAAAGCAGAACCAATGATTAAACTTAGAATTGCTTATTTTCTGGTCCATTGCACTAATCACAAGATCATCTTTCTATGTTCAATTTTGGATAATAAAGAAATGATATAATATGGATTTTTCAAGCTTCACTTCCAATGACTTGTCTGTAACCAGGGTGCAATTTTATTTTGTCTCTTAGGCAGCATTCTTTATTTCAATTTGTTTTGAAGTTAATAGGTCTTTTTAATGCAGTGAGTACTTTTTTTCTTTTTTTTAAGTGGTATAGGTTATTCAGAATCTTATCAGCAATGAATAGATATATTCAGTTGTTCACATTGTACTTCCTTTTTTCTATCATTTGGTAAGTAGTCACAATCAAAATGTTTCCAACCTGCTTTTTCTAGTCCAAAATTGACTGGTGCAAAAACAAACCTGACAAACATTTTTGAAAATGAACTGATTAAAGACTTGTAGAAAGTGGATCATCAATTTTGCTTCTAATACTTTGAAGTATTCACTTGTGCATAATCATTAAGTTGTATGGATATAATGTCCTCCTAGATCTTCACTTTTAAAAATCAGCTATGTGTAGTAGTTAAAACAATGTGTAGTAGTACATAAATATACTGCCAAGGCCATACAGTGAAATAAGCATTGCCTGTAGTTAGACATTATGGAAAACTTTTTAAATCCCCTTTCATATTACAAATTAGATAAAATTTACATTCTATGAGTGTAATGTGAAAAATAAACCCTGTGGACGGCTGTGAACCCTCAAGTCGGGAGTTAGCTTTGCCCTGAAGAAGTCAGAGATAAGTAACTCACTTTAGATCCTGGTGAGACCTTTGAGTCATTCCAACATGCCTTGCTTCTCCCACGCTAATAGCCCGTTCCCTGATGGCTAATCGGTTCCCACCCCACCCCCTGGTTTCCCTATATAAACCCATGTATCCATCCCTGACATCAGGCTGGTCTCGTCCCTGGCCTCCCCTTCGCAGGGTGCTGGACAATAAGCGCTACCTCTGTGGAACCGCCATCCGAGCCGTCTGTCTCCCTGTCCCCGAGTTTGCCTTGGGTGACTTCACAAAAGAGCTGATCGCTTGTAGAGGGTAAATCGCTACACGTGCTGAAATCACTGTCGCTCCAGGAGGCTTTTGCCAACACCCCTAGAGAGGCTGCTCCCCGCGGGACGCGCTGTCTAGGAAGGTCACGGCACCCCGGCGCTGGCCAGCACCGGATCCTCCCCGACCGCGACAACTGGCGCACGGAACTGGGACCACGCTGGAAGTCCTTGCAGAGCGTGTCCCGCGCAGCCATTGCGGGACAGCAGCCACCGTCGGACCGTCACTGCTCTGAGGAGACCCCGCTGCATTCTAGCANCACTGCTCTGAGGAGCCCCCGCTGCATTCTAGCAGAGGCTATCTGAGGAGTCAGGTCGAGAACCTCGTCTGCCATCTCGGAGAAGAAACCCTTCTTAAGGATCGGCCTTGCAGGCAAACCACCTTCCCAGCAGACGTTTCTTTGACCCTACGTGACTGCCCCCATGCCTGAAGAAACTATTGTAAGTTAAAATTAGGGCTTTTCTGCGCGCTTCTATTTTTTTCGGGTCTTTTTTTTTTTTTTTTTTTTTTTTTGCTTGGGTCCCAGGTTTTCTAGTTTTCTAATCTAAAAGACGGATGAAGCCCGGTCTTTTATGGTCAGATTCATCTTCCTTTATTTTACTAACNTGAGAGAGAATTTTATTCCCAAGTTCTAAAAATCCTTCTTGCTAGTAATTTTAAGTTTTCTAAGGGAAACCTATCTAAGAAGAATTTTAAGCCCTTTATTCATTGGATTTCTAAACATTTCTCTGATACTAACGGAGATTCTATCCTTTCTAACTCCTTTTGGGACCTGGTCGGGAAAAAGATTTATTATTTTCAAGCTTCTGGTGATCTTTCTGTTTCTCGGTTTATCCCTTTATTTCATATTATTGTTAAATTAGTAGACCACCCCCCCCCCGCCGCTTGCAGCCGTACCCCTGGTTGTGGGCGCGCCCTTGTCTTCTCTTGCTGTCACCCACCCTTCCTCCTTTTCACGTGCAAATGAAGTAGCTTCTTCCTGCCTAGACAAACCTGTTCAACCAGTTTCTCTGCCTCAAACTTCGCTACCCCCCACCCTCTTCCCCTCGGGGGAGGGGACCCCGGGCACCGTCCCCCTCCCTGCTTTCTCGGTTTCTTCCGCAAGCTCCATGCGCTTCGTTTCTGCTTTGAACCCCACGGCTCCGAGCCCGTCTGTCTTTTCACCCTCTGTGTCCTTCCCCTCTCCCTGTGCCCCACTACCCTCTGCCCCACAAGAGAATCTGGAAAGTGTATCCCGCCATCAGGTGCAGAACTGTTGCCGTCCCTCTGACCGTTCCCGGTCTCCCCTGTGCGTCTCTCAAGTTGAGACTCATCACCCGTGCTCGGGGTACCCCCAAACCCCCATTCCCACTCCCCAAGTCCCAGCCGTGCCGGCACCATGTGGCTTCCAAGATGGCGCCGGCCACGTGCTCGGGTCCACCATGCTGCCTCCCTCTTGTTCGAGTTTTCGCGGGCTCACCGAAGCCCCGCCTCCTGCGCCGGGTCTCTCCCCCGTCACAGGGACTCCCCTCCCTGCCTCGGGCCCCGCCCCTGGCCCTGCCTCCTCCGCCGGCGGCCCCGCTCCTGACACCGCCCCCAGCCTGGCTCGGGCGCTCCCGGCATCCAAACGCTGCCGCGCCCCGCCCTTCGCTATGTGCCTCCAGGCCACCACGGCTTGCCCGAGGAAAGACTGCGGTTCCTTATCAGAGGATGAGAGCAGCTCCACAGATTCTGAGACAGAGGATCGTTGGGCACAGACATGTAGGGAAGCCACCCGGGAGGGGGATTGGGAGCTAGCGCAAAAGATATCAGACTTAGCAATAGTTTGTGTGAAAGGGAAGCAGGAGGGATCCATAAATACAAAAGTATGGGAAGCGATACCCTATAGAGAAATCAGAGAACTCTGTAAAATTGCTAAGGAACACGGACAGGGATCCCACTTTTTTAGAAACTTACTAGAAGCCACCTTCTCTGCCTATACTTTGGTTCCACATGATATTAAAAACATTGTCAGCTGCCTTCTTTCCCCAGCTGAGTATATGCTATGGGAAAGGCATTGGAAAAGACATTTGAAAACACTATCTGACACCTATTCCAAAGATGCAAGACAGCCAGATTTCACTGTGGAGCAATTAGCTGGAGAAGGTGAACTTCAAAAACCCTCAGACCAAATGAACACAATACCTGAGGCTGTGCTGCTGGATATATCCATTGCAGCAAAAACATCACTGCTTCTTACCCCTGATGACTCAATGCCTACACAACATTTCTCTAACATAAAACAAGGAGCGGATGAGAGTTTTATTAAATTTGTGGACAGGTTAAAGGTAGCCCTGGAAAAACAAATAGAAAGTCCAGACGGACAAAAAGAACTTTTAAGTAAACTTGCTATGGCAAATGCAAATGAGCAATGCAGGGCTATCCTGAGGGCTTTACCCCTGGACACAGAACCCACCATAGAGCAGATGGTGGAAGGCTGCACACGCCATATGTCCATGGAGAACACAATTGCCCAAGCAGTTGTGAAGGGCATTGCAGAAGGAGTGTCTAGTGCATTTGCAGTGGTGACTTCAAAAGACAGTGCACGCTGTTTCAACTGCGGAGAATTTGGACACTTCATAAAGGACTGCCCAGAAAGGTCCCCCACCCAGGACCGTCCCACCGGCTGCCTAAGGCCCCAGAGACAGCAGCGGTACCAGCAGCACCTGGGAAACTTCCAGCGCAGCGCGGGATGGCCCTGCGCCTCGACAACAAATCAAAAGCCGTATCACTTCAACCAGTATGCGAAATCCACCGCCAAGCATTGGGAGCAGGCAGGTGGACCTTGGCAGGCACCATCACCTCCGGAAATCCCAGCACACATGCAAGAGACCCATCACACAGAGCAATACAGATGGGAACCCGTTGCCAGCTGGTAAGCGTGCTGTCTATTGACTTTACAGATGTGTGCTCTTACCGTATCCCCACAGGAAAGTACGGGCCACGAAATGGTACGTGGGACATTCTCATTGTAGGTGTCACTTTTCATGGTCCAAATTAAATTTCCGTAATACCGAAAATACAAACAGTACACCCTGGACAAGAAATCCCTGTTGAGCTTTAGTGCATGGACACACCCTTTTACCTTTCACAGGGAACACAGATTGCACAGGTCTTTTTGCTTCCACAGAACCGCCCAGAACAGGTTCCACTCAATCCAACCATAATGTGGACACAGGTTATGGGCTCAAATAAGCCTACCATCGAGTGCAGCCTGCTCTGTAAGGGGGAGCAGATCTACCAACCAGGGATGCTGGACACCAGCGCAGACGTGACCATCATCCCCCACTCCGAGTGGCCAGCGAACTGGGAACTACAGCGGGTGGCAGGCATGATTTCGGGAATTGGTGGAGCCACAGTGTCAGTGCGGAACAAGTGGAATGTAATCGTTGAAGGACCTGATAGCAAGTTAGCGACCATATAGCCTTATATGGTGAGGGCCCCCATCACCTTATGGGGCAGGGACCTCTTGTCCCAGTGAGGGGCTTCCCTACACATCCCCAATACGGATTTCTAACTGGGGCCACTGAGAGGCACACACCACCTTCCATCCCTCGACTCACCTGGAGACGAAAGGATCCAATATGGGTCGAGCAGTGGCCCCATTCCAAGACAAAGCTGTGTACTCTACATGCTCTTGTGAAGGGCAGCTTGTGAAGGGCCACATCACTGAGACCACCAGCCCTTGGAACTCCCCATCTTTGTGCTGAAAAAGCCTGGCAAAAGCTACTCCATGACCTCTGCAAGATCAACAAAGCTATCGAGGACATGGGACCCCTCCAGCCCGGCCTACCCTCACCATCTGTGCTGCCCAGGGACTGGATGCTTGCTATCATAGACATAAAAGACTGCTTCTTCAACATCCCACTCCACCCCCAAGACGCACCCTGGTTTGCTTGCCATTGCAGAGGGGAACAGGAGGGCAGACGCGCTAGCCATGTCGGCAGAGACTGCTGACGTTCCTGACATCTTTGCCCAGGCGAAGTTATTGCATGCATTTTATCATCAAAATGTACTTGCGCTCATCAGGATGTTCAAGCTCATGAAAGACCAAGTGAGGGCAATTGTAGCAACATGCCCGAACTGCCAAAATTACCAGATACCATCTGTGGGTACCGGGGTTAACCCCTGAGGCCTGAACAGTTGCCAGTTATGGCAGTCTGACGTGACCCACTTTCCATCCTTTGAAAAATCTAAGTTTGTACGTGTGTTGGTTGACACATTTTCTGGGGCAGTGTTTGCATCAGCCCACGCAGGAGAGAACGCCCACCCGCACCATCAAGTGTTTTCTCCTTGCATTTGCTACCCTGGGAGTCCCTGAACAAATTAAAACAGATAATGGACCCACCTATGCCTCCCACAGATTGAAAGATTTCTTCAACCAGTGGCGTGTAAAACACACGACGGGCATACCCTCTAATCCAACAGGACAGTCTATCGTAGAACGGACCCACCAGACCATCAAAAGAGTCCTCAATCAGCAACGGAGAGAAACAGAGATCATGTCTCCCATTGAAAGACTCTGTAAGGCTCTCTATGTTATTAATTTCCTAAACTGTACATCATCTGAGCCTGACCCCCCTGTACTCCAGCACTTCTTGAACTTGGCCTGAGCTAAGCTCACTGAAAAGCCACCAGTGCTGATCAAGGACCCAGAAACCCATCAGATTTCTGGACCTTTCCAGTTGATTACCTGGGGGAGGGAGTATGCCTATATTTCAGTACCATCTGGCCCCAAGTGGTTCCCAGGAGAAAACATAAAACCATACCTAGGCCCTGCAAACACTGCTTCCACAAATAATAACCAAAATGCCCCGGAGTCTGACTCTTATCAGGTCCAGATCACCAGACAAGTTCAGCCTGGAGACAGAGGCGTCATCGGCTGCTGAGAAGAATCCACCCTCCCGTCACCAGGTCACAGACAAAACGCACGCTACAGGCCAGACATACGTCTGGCTAACACTGTTAAAATAACAAGTTATTCTCCAGTTACTCCTAAAATCCCTCTTGCCTATATACCTACCTTCCTGTTCCAACCCCTCCCCCTCCTCCCCAGCCCTCACTTACCTCCAACCAGAATATCCCAAACCCTTTACCTGCTGCAGCAGTTCCACTTTGAAAAACAAAGATAGGGGAAATGGAAAGGAAGGAAAAGTGAAGACAACCCCTCCCCTTCACCACAAAGCTAACAAATTTTCGTTTATATTCCCTATCAGAAGCCCCATCCCTGTCTAACTCCAAGTCCACCAAATCAAGACTGACATTTTCAACAACTTTTTCAGACAATGGGGACTCCAAGGGTGGGCACTGTCTTTAGTCAAGGGTGTTTTGTGGATTTTCGTTGTAATTCTCATTGTATTGGTTATGTTCTCATGCCTTTTATGCTGCTTTAAAAAGGCCGTTGGGGAAGCCTTCTTAGTAAACAAAGAAGGGGGAGTTGTGGAGGGCTGTGAACCCTTTAAGTCAGGAGTTGTTTGCTCTCCTCTGGAGAAGTCAGAGATAAGTAACTCTCTTTAGGTCAAGGTGAGACCTTTGAGTCATTCCAACATGCCTTGCTTCTCCCACGCTAATAGCCCGTTCCCTGATGGCTAATCGGTTCCCACCCCACCCCCTGGTTTCCCTATATAAACCCATGTATCCATCCCTGACATCAGGCTGGTCTCGTCCCTGGCCTCCCCTCCGCAGGGTGTTGGACAATAAGCGCTACCTCTGTGGAACCGCCATCCGAGCCGTCTGTCTCTCTATCAAGTACCCTGCCACTGATCTCAAGAGCATTGCTTTCTCCAATGTTAAAGCTGCATGTACAAATGAAATCATGTAAGAAAAATGACGATATCTGACAGATCATTTTTAGCCAATCCATTTGCATTAATCCCAGTTGTTTTGTGGAAAATGTGCATAAATTCATCACCATAAATTTTTTCTGCAAACTAATAATTTATCTTACCTCTAGTTAAAAGTTGTCTATTGACAGCTAGAGGGGAATAACAATGTCTCTGTTCATCTTTGGAAATTTAACAAGGAAATAAATATGAACTCGGTTTATCTCTGACAAAGGACAATTTGAATAACTCTGCAAACACTTAAGAATTAAAATAATGAGTTTTGAGCAATGAATACTTTGAAGTTACATGCAAGTTAATGCCTTGGTTATGAGATGACATTTGTGCTTATGAAGTAATCCATCTTGTTCTGAGATTATTTTGCCTGTGCTTCTTATGAAAAGACTTGTATCAATATTTATCTTTAGGCTTCAATTATTTTGTTTATGGTTTAAGGTATAATATTAAATCTTTATATTGACTAACCATCAGTAATTTACAAAAAGTTTCAATTAAACTTTTTTAATGGTAAATTACAATTCATAGTTGGCTTAGAAACACAATTCAGTAGTGGTGTGAACAATGTCAATTATACAAAGATAGTTAAAACTGGTTTTCAATCATAAAATGGGCAAGTTTTTCCAGTTTTTAAATATAATCCTGTTGCATAGCTGATGGCAATAGCAAGCAACTTTATTTTTCTGAATTAGCTTCAGACTGAAAAAGCCATATTTCAAGCAAAAATATTTGGAGGAACTATGTATTGTTAAAGAAAATACTTCCTGGTTAGATTTATTTTGCACCAGATTGTTATTAGAGTGTACCTGAATACTTTACAGATATTTTGAAAGTCATGTTCTAAATTTAATTTCTTGGTTTCTGTTAAAATTCTGCTAGAATAAGAAAAATTTCTGTTACTTTCATTATGAACAAGAAAAGCAAATCTTATCCTAACAGTTCAAATTACTCTTTGAAATTTTAAATTGTTACACGAGTCACTCAGAAAATACTAACTTTGATTTGACTTAGTTTTCCCGGACAGGTGAGAAGAACTTTTGTATGATGTTGCAATTTTATTTATGTTCGTGGTGTCACATCTAAACTTGATTAACAAAATCTTTCCCAGAGAGTTGGCAAATGCACATTCATTTAGATTCTGCTGTATTACAACCATCCGCATTTTATGTCAAAATGAAACTATTGTAAAAAGATGTGTTTTGGAAATCAGTTTCTAAGCTGACTTGAGATATGTGGTAATACAAAGGAGATCATGTAAAGAGAAGACAGGGGAATTAATTTGTACTCCTGAAATTTCATGCGGTTGTGCATCTTTTTATCTGTGATGGACTAGGTGAGAATACTGTTCTGTAGTCTTTGATTGGGGAAGTCTCTGTGTGAGTAGGAACTCCCTGCACCATGAACAGATAATGGCCTCAGTTTACTGCTGAGGGTTAAAGGTGGTTTGATATATGAGATCATTTCAAAGAACAACAAAAACAAACGAAGAAAAAGTTAGTATTCAAAAATGCAAAAATCCTGCTGGATCTTTTTGGTAGCAATTGCTCTATAATTATCCGTTTTAAGTTAATTTTTTTATTATTGTTGCTTTTTTTTTCTCATAAAGGTGCATTTTGCTTTCTACCTTCTTTCATTAAAATAATTTAAATATATTTAATTTATGTTATAATTTCTTGTTCAGTAATTTTTGTAACTTTTCTGTGGAAGTACAGAAAAAAATTGCAGCCATTTCCAGAAGGAGCTTTTCAGCTTTCTAACATTGCATTTGCTGAAAACATTGGGAATAGAATCTCCATAATAAAAAATAACAGTTTTTACCTATGCCAGCAAACACATTGATACAAGCCAGTGAAATATCTGAATAGTCTCGAAGTCCTGCCAAGCATTACTGAGATCAGCAAAAATAGTAAAAGCTCTGTGGCAGGTTTTAATTTCTTCTCCTCTGTGTTTACTCTTCTCATTTCATTATAGTTTACATGAATTCTCAATTTTTAATATCAACAATACATTTAAAATTTTAATACTTCATAAATTAAATAATCACCTAAAGAAAAAGTGAAAATACTATCACCATAATAGGGGTTGAGTTTTTAAAGGCTAATCACTGAAAATTTTTACTTTCCTGGCATAGGCCGTATTTTCTCTAATCAATCACAAAAAACCACAGAGCAGACCTTCCTCTAGAGTGGAAATAATGCTTCATTTTTTCAGGGGCTGAAAATTGTATTGCTTCTAATGAGGATGAGCACAGATAAGGGAATAGTATCAGAGATTCATAAATACTGCTGTCATCAACTCTCATGAAACAGAGCTCGGGTTTCAGCTGTCAAGTCCTATGATTCCTAAACTTTCTTCCAGAATTTGGGATACTTTTACAGGTAGCATAATTAATCAAAGATCCTTGCTCCAAGTCATTCTTTATGATATATTGGAATAGTCATGCAATTTCCCTAAGCGGCACACTAAACACTACAAACATACCAAGTGTGAAAGAATGTTCTTCCTGTGTTACCACAGAAACCACTTCAAATGGGCAAATACCTTCTAGAGAGATAAGTAATCCCATTTCTATGGATCATGGGAGCAACACCATCCCTGTCCTATTCCAGCTGGCCTTCCAACCCATCCAGAAAGTAAAACCAGAAATTCCCTGAGACTGAAACAAGCATTTTGAGTCAAGAAAGATTTTTCAGCACTGACCACAGCAGAAACTACAACTCCAAGAGCAAACACAATCCTCTTCCATATCAAATCCATCCCATGTTTATAGAGCTCCCAGGACAATGTCATCATGCTGGTCTTTTATTTAAGATGTTAAAGAGTGTTTCTGTTATTTACTGGCAGCTCTTCTAACCTCCATTTCCCCACTGCTGTTTCCCCTCTTTCCTTCCTCTGTTCTTTCCACGGATTACTAGTGCCCACAAATATCTTTAAATGTATATGCACAGAACATATGACAACAAATTAAAGAAAGCTAAACATTTGATTTCTATAGCTTTTTGTAACTTCAATCTGACTACAACTTTTCTGACCTTATTTAACATCTGTATTTTATCTGTTCACTTAACAGCAAACCAATGAGGGTTTTTTTTTATCAAGAAAAAGAATTGGAATTGAAACAAAACACTTTTATAAAAGTTCTAACCACATATATAGCTAAAGTGGGAATCAGTTATATTCCTAGCACTTCATACGCTGTGGCATTCCCTATGATGTTGACAGAGCATTGAAGAACAGAAGGATACTCCTCTTTGTCACAAAGCAGGCTGACAAAAAGTGAAAATCATTAAAAGTTTTGATAAAAATTAAGAATAAACCCCCATTACCTGGTTTCAAATTCTATTGCAAACTTGGAATTCACTCCAGCTTTTCCTAAAGGTTAAAATCAGGAATTTTCCCTTGTACTGGTCCAGATTTTTTTTCCATTTGCCATTATCTTTGCTTCCTGTTCTCCTGATGGTGATATTTTTTCTAAGCTTCCCATGGATCTTTTCTGATTTTATGCCTCCATGTTTTAAATTTTATTTTTTCTCTGAGATTGAGGAGTGCATTATGGCAGATTGAGTCAGTCAATGTGTTTTGGAACACAGTGAGAAATTATTTATGCCAAATGAAAAAGCTGAAAATGCATTGTCCCAGAAGATATAAAATGCAGATATATTTCGAAAATAAATTGCTGAGTAATCTGCAATAAGGTTTTTCATAAGCTTTTCATCCTTTCAAAAAGAGAGGGAAAAAAATAACCCGTTTTTTTTTTTTTTACTATTTCAAAATGTGTATCTGCCAACTATTTTTATGAGATTCTAAAAGTCTTCACACTACACAAATTTTATACAGAGTCATTGTGGTTTAACCCCTGTAGGCAGTTCTGCATTGCCCAGCTGCTTTCTCGTTCCCCTGCAGTGGCATGGGGGAAAGAACTGGAAGAGTAAAAGTGAGAAAAATGGTGGGTTATAATTAACCAACAATTAAGCAGGTTAAGTAGTTTAGTAGGAAAAGCCAAAGCTTTTGTTTTGCACTCAAGCGAAGCAAGAAATTAATTCACTGATTCCCATCAACAGGGAATCAGGGCCACATCACCTATCCTCTGGAATGAAAATATTATTGGGGTATATGCTGTGATTGAACCAAAGTGATTCTTCAAAAAGGACAAGAGTAAAATGTACAGAATTGTGGCTGCTTCTATAAGAAAGGTAGAAAGAAAAGAGCACAGTTTCATGTTTTAATCTGTATCATTTCACTTGGAATATAAGATACTAGTTATTTTGTTTGCAATAAAGAGCAGAAGGGAACGCTGTTAATGTCAAAGTTGCTTAGATACATAGCCCTACTTAAATCAATATGAATTAAGCTTCTAAAAACATTTGTTATCTGGGCCTATGGTGGTTGTACATCAAAATAATCAGGAGAGATTTAGTATGCATGGTTTTTTTCCCTGAAGGTTGAGCAAGAGTTGTGGTCAGCCAGCATTAGAAATTACTCAAGAAGAAGGATAAATAAGTTTCACAGATTTGAGCTTCTATTGCAGACTGAGGCATTTGGACAGAAGGACAACCCTTCTGTACTGATCGGTGATCCTCACCTATTCCAATGGCAACAGGCTTCCTATGGGATTTATTCTTTTACAACATTGCCATCTGTGCTGGTGTCATGTGGATGGTTCTGAAAGCATAGACAGGAATTATGGTGACACTAATTTTTATATGCAATATTGCCTGTCTAATAGAATTTGGCCATGCTCTCACTCTTCCACAGCTTCAACTGCTCTAAAAATCAAGGAATACCCATCACACTAAGATAAATTGACTTTATGGTACTGTCATGGACAATGAATTCTTTCAAAGGTAGGAAAGGCAAGATCTGATAATTAATGAAACAAAGGCTTTCCTTAATTGTCTGCAGTTTGCAGTTGGGGGTTGGTTTTTGCATGTTGTTTGTTTCATTTCCTTATTATTTTGTCACCTGTTTATTGAGTAATCCATTTGGGACTGGGAGGAATGATGACAATAATAAAATATGGTGATTTTGACGTCTTAATAGAAGGTGCAATTCCAGAATCACTTTGCACAATTCCACATAGTTTAACTCTTTCTTTAATTAGTCTGTGCTCTCCAACATTGAGGACAAGGTTTCAACAGTTCATCATTAACCAATCATTCCAAATTCCAAAAACACCTCAGGAAGAGAAGCACTTATTTTGCACTAAATAGCACTTACTTTGTAAGTGTATGTATTTGCGTGAAATGGATTTCACCTGGGATGGCATTTTAAAAGAGACAGGGTGCTTCATTTTGCTTCCCGTGAGGAATCAGTGTGCTTTGTGATAATTCCAATTTGATACACAAAGATAGAAAAAAAGAGAAAGAAAAGGAACACTGAAAAAGAACAGAGTAGAATTCTTATAAGAGAAAATAAAACTGTAAGAAGTTAAGAGAGTCAGAACTTAAAAGATTCCTAGATGGGGCAGGGGAAGCCAAATGGATAGTCTATAAAAGAATAGATTTTTAAACAGAACTTTAAAAAAGAAAAATTGAAAGTCATACATAAATCCTAGGGAAGCCAAGGACAGAAAAAAAAATGTAGTAGTGAAAATACCACTGCAGAAAGTCATGGTCTGAGTAGCACTATAGACTGACTCATCAGACAGTTCACAACAGCAGGAATGTCTAACAATTTTCTGAACTCTAAATATTGAATCCCTTTAGTGCTTCTTGTTTTTCACATTGACTCAGTTCTCGGAGTGTACCTTGCTATCTAACAATCTGAAGCAGGAGGAGAGCTTGGAAAAGCACAGGTGTTCTAGGTTTCTTAACTACTCCAAACGACTTCGAAATTATAGAGCCATAACTGTGCTGAAGGCAAAAAGATGAAGTTTTCTTTGCTTCTGCAAAGCCATCTGCCATACCCTGGTCTGCAGAACCATTCCAGGTGGTGCACAACCTGGTTAATCCAGTTTCTGTCCAGTTGGATACACAAATGGGATGTTTATGCTAGGAGGGATTTTCAG
Source organism: Dasyornis broadbenti (assembly GCA_013397935.1). Taxonomy (NCBI): domain Eukaryota; kingdom Metazoa; phylum Chordata; class Aves; order Passeriformes; family Dasyornithidae; genus Dasyornis; species Dasyornis broadbenti. The sequence continues at coordinate 688,323 of VZRN01000979.1, forward strand.
GATTCTTTACAGATAGCAAGTCAGCTGGCATGTTCTGCCTCACTGCTGTTGGAGCAGAGAGTGAGGCCACCATAGCAGAGCCTCTGTCTTCCCAACCAGTGCTGCTCAGTTGTATTCATTGGTGCTTTAACAAGGATTCAGCTGTGGTCTGCAAGATGAACCTGCATTTTATAACTAAGCAGTATTAACCACTGCTCTTCACCCAAGAGTTAGAAAAGCTGTAGCAAGACTATTTTATGGTTTGAGAGTATCTCAAGTGTTCAACAGTCAAATTAAAAAAGTCCTCAATACAAAGTATGATGGACATTCAAGCAATCAGACTGCTGGTTGAACAATCAGTGGGGGACAGAAGAAGGAAAAACGGAAGTCTTCCATGAAAAAGTAGCTAAGACATGGCATGTGACCCTTCATCTTAGAACTTAGCCTCTATGATACATACTGTCTTCCGTGAAAAATGTATCCTGCTGATATGGTGTGATCTGGGGTAGCTCTATAACAGAGTACTCTATGCCAGGCAGTCTAATACTATTTATCATAGTAGAAGAACAAATTATGGAGTCTTCCAAATTTTTGTTATTTTATTATAGTGGCACAAAAATTTAGCTATTCCTAGCTAGAATAATAAATGCAGAATGTCAAGCAACATGTAAAATTCACAAAATACATGAAAAACGGGAAAGTAAATCAAAAGAGAAGCCAAAAAAATTTGGAAGGCAGAGAGGGACAAAAGAAATGTATTATTCTCCAAGCAATTAGTCTCAGTTTTGATGTTGCTGAATAATATTCAAATCAGTATTTTTTCTATTGTGTACTGTGACAATGCAAGGAAGTACCATTCATTTTGAGTTTTAGTATGTAGAAACAGAGAAGGAGGAAACTGATTATGTTAATAATGGTAATAATTCGTTAACAGATTGTTCTGAAAAAAAGTCACCGAACTGTTTTAAGACTTTTGGATTTAAGTCTTTGTAAGTTTTAGACTAATTTTGACTGGCAGAACTATTTAGGCTTGGTGTCAACTACTTTTTGAGAAATAAGCAGCTGGGTTGGAGTCCACCTGTAGATCCTTTGCCCCCTCTAAAGCAACATAAATTTTCAGGAGGCTTGAAACTACCTGCTTACGTCTTAGATCATGGACTACTGATAATATCCTTATGCATAGTAGGGAACCAACCTGGGTTTCATTTCAGATTTCCAGAGCTTGCTGCCAAGTTAATAGATTGAGTACAAAATTTACGACTGTTGTTGGTCTCTTTCAAGTGCTTTATAAGACTACTGGAGACAGAATCTGGTGAGAGTGTCAGATTAATCTCCTTTCTGATACCTAAAGGTAATATTGATTGGTAAGAACTGTAAGTCCACCCTAATAAAATCTTCAGGAAACCTATCACATACAATAAACTTTAAGACCTTTCAAGGCCACATCTTCAGGTGAAAGTTTGCCTAAAAGGACATCAGATTTTACTGTCACTTTTTACACCAACTATATTAAGTATTTCCAATTCTTCCCCATTATCCTTTTTTTTGTTTGTTTTGGGTTTTTTTGTTTTTGTTTTTGTTTTTTTTTTTGTTGTTGTTTTTGAGACTTCACACATAATAACCTCAAAGATATCTATTAGCATGTGGCAGGTAAAAGCAATTGAAAACAACCACTACCATTTTTTATTGCATTACTTTTTGCAAAGGTGATTGTTATCTTCTAAACACAAATTGCAAAATAAATAACGGCAAACAATCTGAAACCCCAACATTCACTGCTTCCCTTTATGGAAACAAAACACAATCATGAGCAAACTGTGTTACTTCTAGCATTATTGCAGCATTGCTAAATGCCAAAAAAGTCTAAAGTGTTATGCAAGAAAAGCTGTAGCCAAATAATTCTTTCAGTCAGATACTGGAGTTAAATTTTTTAGAGTAAATTTCTGGAAATTTTTATTTTTACTAAAATAGTGCCATTCTGAATTGAGCCACAACATAAATGATGTTTTTTGTGAACTTTAAAACACTGTGGATGTAACTCTCAAACACTACCTGCTGTCCCAAACAGACTGGAATTCAACATGCTTAGGTAGGCATAAATTAAGTATCTAAATTAGCCAGTACCAGTATACATTTTTTTCTATTTAAGAGACTAAAAATAACAACAAAATATATGTTGTTACCCTACAGCAAGTTCCCATATAAAATATTTACAGAAATAAAAGTTAAAGACATTGTCAAACAACTAATAGAAATCTGAACAGAAATATTTTTAAAAAAATCCACTGAAATAAATGGGCACAATTACCAAAATTTTGCCATTAAATAAAACCACTTTGCACACATCTCCAATATCTGCTTCTTGTTGTATGCTGCGTGCTTTCCTGCGTTTTTGTTTGGTTGGTTTTTTTCTCTTCCGTTATATGCACATGCAAACATTCAGGTTTAGGCAATACATAACATTTTCCCCATATCCTGAAAAATTTTAAAGCACTCATTGTAATCAGCATAGTAGGACGTAGTTTTCAGAAGTCACAAAGTGAAACCTCTGCATATTAATGAGAAAGATCTTCTAAGGCAATAACATTTCAAGAAGGCATTTATAGTTTCCTTAATGGTGTTTTTCACCAACTACTTTTTTTTGTTTTCCTTCTTGAATTGCTGCTACCTTTCCCATATCACACATCTATTTAGATACCCAGACATTCATTTCTACTTTTGTTATTCTGTCACTTTAGACTATTCTATAATCTTCTGTTACAAGGCCATAGGTCTCACGGGCACGGCAGAGGCATGGTGGAACAGCTCAGCACCACAGAGTGCTGCCAAAGGCAGAGCATCAGGGATGGAGGGAGGGGATCCTTCTGTGCTCAGCCCTGGTGAGGTGCGCTAGCCATTCCATATCCAGTTCTGTTCTCCCAGGGCAACAGAGGCACACCAGAAGAGTCAGGAAGTGCATGAAACTCTGCTGAGGGGAGGTAAAGGAGTAAGAGAAAGACTCTTCTCAAGGATTCCTAGACACAGGACAAGAGGCAATGGGCAGAAACTGGAATTGGAGAAACTCTGTTTAAATATTACAAAAAGAAATTATTCCTGTGAGGGTGATAAAACACTGGCTCTGGTTACCCATGGAGGTTGTACAGTCTCCCTCTTTAGAAATACTCAAAAGCCATCTGGGCAGAGCCCAAAGAAATTGCTCCACATGCCCTTGCTTTGGGCATGGAGGTTGGGCAAGTTTCCGTACATTCCTTCGTGCCTCAATTGTTTTGAGGTTCTATGGTATATCATAGGATGTTCACAGTACTTTGACTCAGCATGAGTCAGTTCTACATATTTTATGCTTACATTTTACAAATTGTTGGTTGAGTACCAAATATAGTACCATCAGGAGTTCATAACCAAGCATCATGGGGGAAATTTCAGCTTTAAAGTTTGGTTTCTTACCTTCTACAACTGAAGGCAAAAGGTTTTCAATCCAGGGAAACAGATGATGTGTGCTTTCAGACTGCTGAATTTAAGAAATCCAGTAGTCATGTCAGTAACACATGCTCAAAATACACCTCTTGTCACTCTTTTTCCCCTTTTGTTTATTCTAGATCAAGTAATTTGTGAGACAGAATGTGTGTCCTATCTGCCTCTTAATGAAGAGTGGCCAATTTTTTACAGAGCATGGAAGTACAGTGCATTGGTGAGAATAAAAGAGCACACTGTTCAAATGTCTGCAGTGCTTCCAGACATGAATGCTTCTTCATGTAGCTGTGGAATTTCAGGGTATTCCTAAGAGTTAAAAATTAATTGTTAATACTAGTAAAGATAGAGGGATGGATGGATAGATAGACAGATAGAAAGATAGACTGATGTAATTAATTTTGAACTTTTCCATGTGTTTCAATTACTTTTCAGAGGAATAAAAATTATTTTTTAAATTTATCTTGGCAAGCTAAATAAATAAGAAAAATTGCCTAAATATTTGTCAACCATACAGAGGCGTATTCATTTATTCTAGTTTTTGTGCAGCTGGAACAGTTAAATAGATTACATATATCACCATGACAAAGATCAGATATAGTAATCTGAAAAATAACATCAGTTTGCATAAATCAATCAGAAGAGGGATGTTCCCACATGTTCCTAAGCTCTTTTGAAAAATTCAGTTCATAGAACTGGTAGTTCTAGGTTAGATTTTCAATAAACTACAAAAACAAAGCAAATGAAAACACCAGCCACTCACAAACAGAACGAAAGCTCATCAGAAGAAAATTTCAAATGTCTTGACAACCATAAAAAAAAAAGGCACCACATAATACCAAGGTGTATTCACTTGCATACTTTTGTGAATAGTTTCCAGAAACAAGGCACCTACTCTTGAACTTTTTGCAGAAAGTAAAATGCCTTTTCTCAAATAGGTAAACTTTTCTACTGAAATTTATTCAGTGAAATATAATATAAATATATTATTTCTAGACTATGTCAACATTGAAACAAGAGGTTCTAGTATGATTCATTACTAAACTGTTGTGTAAACACAAGAGTTTTAATTTTATTATTTCTGTTTCATGGCACAGCCGATCGATGTTTGTTCTACGAGCTGTTAGATTTTCTGGACAGGATTATAACTCATGATAAACAAATTATACTGCCTAGAGAATAAAGAAAGCTGCATTTTTTTTTTCACTAGAATAAAACAGCATTTGAAGGATCTCCTATGATAGAGAGATTTTGAGGTAAGACCATATAACAGTACACTTTCTCATGCATAATTGTCACAGTTAATAAAAAATATTGCCAGGTTCAGAAGTTTAATCTTGTCTGTTAAAACTTTTCCCACATTTTCTTTTGCAAACCTTAATCTCAGAACAAGCCAGCCTAAGGAACCCTTTTGGAGCACTGTAAGAAGCTGTTTGATACTCGGTTTCAAGTAGGCCACCAGCAATGAATTGACACAGTAAGTTGAAGCCTTGACAACTAAACATAGAAAAGTAATGCTTATGAAATATTTAAGGTCATCACACAATTGAGAGACTACACAGTCACATCTCCAGAGCATGCAATATTCAGACTGAAAACCAGCATTGCTATCTGCAATTATAGTCTTATTGTACTGAGGCCAAACACATTTTTTTTATTTCTTCAGCAGGTGAAATTAGTCATCCATCTTTGCCAGTTCCTACAGCTAGCAATGTTTAGCCTAATTCAGTACATATAAGAGCCAACTGACAAACAGAAGGGAAGTATCCTGCACTTTATCATCCTTGTCTATCCCCCACACTGGTTTCTTTGCATCCTCTACTCAGCACTTGCACATCGCAATGCAAGTCCCCCAGGCCCCATTTTCTTCAACCAGTGATCAAACATCTACTGCTTTTCCTGTCTTCACATCCAGCCTCATTCCAGAGGCCCAGTATATTTTTTCCAAAGTTTATGACCGGCCTTGCAGGCACTTGGAGCCCACCACTCCTCTCCAGCTCTGTGAGTCGTAGCTCGGGGACTTGCTGCTGGTTGTTAGCAGCAGGCTGTCCGTCAGGAGAACATGAGGGTTCCTGCCAGGGCGCTCATTGGAACACGCTGCCGTGCGGGAGCACCGAGCACCGAGCAGTTTCGTATGCCCATCTGTCCCATGCTGTGCAGAACCTCAGCCACGCTGGCAGAGGAATTTCATAATATACGTGGTTCAAAAGCACTGCTGAACAGTTTGAATAGCATTAGTACTTTCAAGAAACGTAATCAGTGATTTGTAGTAAACATACTTAATGACCCTATGCTGTTTACCACTGCAATCAATGTCAATGCTTCCAGAACAAAGAGGTCTGTTAAAATCATTGAAAAATATCTTTCTTTCTGAGCCAACCCTGCTTTTCTTTGGGAACAGCTGGGTTGTTTGGGGGTTTTGTGTTTTCCTGGCTTTATTTATTTTTTTTCTTTTTCATTAAAGATATTTCTGTGAATAAATAAGAAAGGGAAACTCTTTTAAAAATAATTAGTTTTAAAAAAATCTTCCACAAAAAAAAAAATAATGAAAATAATTATGTAGGTCTTCTAAGATTTTAATACTGGCTGAAATAGAAAATACACAAAATCTTGTGTTCACAAGGTGTCACACTAATACACTAACTTGCTATGATGACCTTGTCTTCTGGCTCATCTTTATCATGACTTTATAACTCTTCAAACACTATAAACCTGCTTTCCTCCTTTGAAGAAGCAAACCCAAAACCAAAACCAAAATCAAAACCAAATAAAACCACACAAACCCCTACACAAACCACCTCACTCCCAATCCCGAAACAAAACTGAGACAAAAAAGCTGCCTTAGCTAGACTTGAAGTGCATTAGCTCAGGACTTTGCCTCCAAAAATAGATGCCTAGGGTGAAGAATGGGATAATACTTTGAGTACTCTCTCATCCTTTGTGTATTTCTAAACTGAGTTTGATTTGTAGCTGTCTAGCATGCCCAGGAATGCATTCTCCTGCACTTACCCAGCCTCCTCTTGAAGTTAATGCAAAGTTCCCATCCACAACAAACTGACAAGGAATTTCACAAATGTGATCTGTTGCAGGAGAAATGGCTGCATTACTTCTTTCGAACGTGCCTCCTGTTTCCTTAACTTGATTTCTCAAGATCTTTTTTGCACAGAAGAGAACATTAGTTTTTCCCTAACTTTCCTCTCTAGCCTAGTTTTTGTGCTCCTTTTCACTTTCATTTTATTTTCTGTTCATCTATTTCACAAAGTTGTTCTTTGCACAAAGGTTGTTCCAAGGCTTTTTTTCATCCTTGTGCTTCTGTGAACTACTTTCCACTCCACTACTTCCATTTTGAAATAAGGGGTGGAAACAGTATAGAATTGACTAAATTTTTCTCTTCCTTTTTTTTCCTCTAAAAACTCTTGCTTTTGATTTTGTTCCCCCATAACTAATGAGTTTATGTTTGTTTGTAAATGAAATTATATCAGCATCTGGAGAGCTTTAGCTTAAGTGGTAATGATCTGTTGCACACTCGTGGTCAGACACGTTTCTTAATATTTTTTATTGTTTTTAAATCAGTGCTGCTTAAATACACAGTCTCTGCATTTCCTAAGGTTTTTCATTTCTTGTTGTTCTTCTCTCATCTTTACTGCTCATGTATTTCCTTGCCTTTTCTTGGAGTGAGCTGAAAAACCATCAGCCAAGTACCATCTGGCAATAAAGTGAACGCAATTAAACTATTTACTCTGTTCTTACCAAAATACTAAAGAGATAAAATTTAAGCTTTTACCTCTTATAATGCTCCACAAGATAAGTATCTACTGTTTTTCCATACGTTGGCAAAAGTACTAATGGCATTTTGGATGAACTGGCCGGGGTTTTTGGAAGTGGCATAGCAAGAGACTGAATATACATCACCCTCTTGTAAAATCAAGTTAAGAGCTCATGGTGGCAGCCAGAAGCAGCAATAAAAGCATGAAATCCCATGGCTAAGGAAAGCTCTTTTGATGCACAAAAAGAAGTTATTAATTTGACAATTTTGTATGCTCCCATGGGCTGTAAAATCCTATGAGTGCCTCCACGGCTGTGGGAGAGATGTGAATGCACATTGGCAAATATGCTGAACAAGGAATACATTTCAAGTACACCATTCAATGTGGTGAAGAGAGCTTCATGTGTGAGCGAATTCCAATGAGTAGCCAAAAATCCCATCCCTTCAACAGAACTGAGCCAAGAAGACCAGTAGAGTAATTCAAATTCTGTTTCTTAGACATCTTGTTGTAAAGAGACTTTATCTTTGGATGTTGTTTATGTACATTTTATGCAAAACACATCCCAGTTCTGTCAGTGTTCAGCTAGTTGACCTCAAGCCTTCCAAACTTCTGGCATAAATACATGCTTTCATACAAATACAGGCTATAACTGTCAGTAAAACACAGTCATGTAAGAAAAAAAAAACCAAAAGAGTTCAGGACTGGTTTCTATTCCTGCCTAGGAGTCAAAAAAAAAAAAAAAGAGAAAATGTGGCTAAAACCACTAGTGTCAAAAAGTACATGAAAACCATGACACTCTACTTGAGGGGGGAAAAAATATACAAACCTGAAAAGTAATTGGAGGTCTCTACTGGTTTCATCTGGAAAAGAAATAATTTTCTTCACAGAACTTTGTGTGGTGCTATGTTTTGTATTTGTGACCAAAACACAGGGGTGCTTTAGAAAAGGTTGTATTTATGGCAACATTTATAATAAAAAGACAAGCCAAATGCTCGTTTTACACATCACTTGTATGTGAACTGCTGTTCTGATTTTGGCAATCATAAACTTAGTTTTCATTGCAGTAATTTTTATGGGTCTGTGTTTTGGATTTGTGACCAAAATAGAGTTGATAATGCAAGGATATTTCGGCTATCGCTGAGCAGTGCTGAAAGAGTCAAGGAATTTTCTGCTTCTCCTCCCACTCTGCCAGGGAGGAGGCTTGGGCTGCACAAGGAATTGGGAAGGGATGTGGCCAGAACAGTTGACCCCGACTGATCAAAGGTCTGTCCCACACCATATAACGTTTTTGTTCAGCAATAAAAGCTGTGGGAAGGAAGAAGTGGAACGATCAGGGTTAAGGTGTATGTATTCTCAAGCAACCGTTACATCTGATGGAGCCTGGCTTTTCTGGGCTGTTCGTGGCTGAACACTTGCATGTCCATGGGAAGTAGTGAATGAATTGGATGTGAAGCTTTTGCTTTCTGTATTAGACCGTTTTTATCTCAAGTCATGAGTTTTCTAGCTTTTACTCTTCTGATTCTCTCCCCTACGCCAATGCAGGGGAGTGATCCAGAAGCTGTGTGGGGCATAGCTGCCTACTGAGGTTAAGCCATGACAGAAGTCTCATAATCTTTTATTGATTTACATTATCTCACATTTTAAAATCATGAAGATATATAAATTAGCTAAAGTACTCAATTTTTAAGAATCTGTGTAAAATTATGAATACTTCATAAAATGCATAAGTAGATAATTAAACAAATGAAAATTAATAAATGCGGGAAGTATAAAAGCTCAAATTAAAATCAAACTAAAAGATTGGTTTTAAATCCAATTTCAGGGGGATAGAAAACTTTCCAAAATACTTGGATCTTTTAATTTAATAATATTTCATCAAAATTTCCAGATTCCTATAATTTTGTTTTGGTTAAAAAGCAATAAAAAATATACCCATTCCAAGTGTTTGTAGAGTCATTTATGTTATCATTCTCATCATACTAAGGATTTCTGGGAAATCATTGAAGTCCCTCTACACACTAGAAGCTCTCATGGATTCACAGAGTCAACATGTATACAGAAAGCATTTGGATCAGCAAGATAATCTTCAATACCTCCTGAGCTATGCTGGCTTCTTTTCCTATAACTATTCTTGTCCAACCAAACTCTATTTTTAAACACAGAATTTAGTTGAAATAGATCAGGACAAACTCACTGTCAGCAATTGTTCAGAGCCTACACTTATTTCCAGAAAGAGAGTGAACACTATTTCACATACCACTTATATGTGTGTATATATATATATACATATTTATATGTATATAGCATTTTCATAATACTGAAGGACTATGTTCTGGATACAATTTCAAATATTAAAAATAGATTATTTTTTCTATTTTTTTTCCCCAAATATCTTACAAATGTGCATTTTATTGCAATATTAAAACATCACAGTATTTTCACAAATTTTCACATTTTAAAAACTAAACACAATTTCAAAGTTCCCTTAGTGACTCAAACCTTTCTGCATTTTTGAGAATCATTATACCGTAAATAGGAAGCATCGGTCCTCCAAAGTGTTAGATCTGAACAAGACTCCAGACTCCTGTGCAGAGAATGGTACACACCAGCAGTACCAAATTAAGGCTGACATTGTATTTTAGCTTAGGAAAGCACAGCAAACTCCAACTGCCATTACGCTCTTCCTCTCACAATCCTTGCTGAAAAGATATTCAGGGCAAGAATGAGAGGAAAGAAGAGAGAATGTTGTACTGACCAGGACTATATTTAGGTTCCCATGTCTCAGTTAATTCCTCTTGTTTTTTAATCATCCCTTCTGCCTTGAGAAAAACAGATACTGTCCCTTCCCACTGAGGTCAATAGTAGTTTCACATATATAGCACTTGGCCCCCAGAGATCATTACTCAATTAAGGTACAAAATAAAAGTACTGTGATGGTGTTCATTAATCTAAGGGAGGAGAGTAGGTCAGTGTTTAAACTAACACGAGGACAACAATGGATTTTGTATTCTTGTCAGTACAGCATATTTAAACCTCAGGGAAGAACTGTCATGGTCTGCTTGTCCAACCGCGAGAGCTGGCCTCCTCCAGCTATGTTTTGAATAACTGTCACAGGAAAGCAAAAGCTTCTTCTTCAGAGCCTCAGGCTCACAGACTGTTTAGTCTATCATGATAATAAAAACTCTGAGGAGGTATTTTTTTTTTATGTGAAACACATTTTTAAAGTTATGCCTACATGATTTTGCATAAATATAGTTCAATTTTTATCTTTGTGTCAGCAAAATGCATTGCTGAATCACATATTTCAAACAGAACTTCAACCACCTGAAGGGAAAACAAAAATCTCAAAGATATGACCTACATAAAGGTAATCATGTTTTATGTTTGACATTAAAAAGTGGGTGCTTCATGCCTGGAAATGTACAAGGCTGGGTTGGATGCAGCTTTGAGCAGCCTGATCTAGTGAAAGATGTCCCTGGCCATGGCAGGTGGATTAGAACTACATGGTTTCTAAGGTCCCTTTCAACCTAAACTGTTCTATAATCCTACAATTATGTATATTAATGAGATATATAATTTAAGTTATTAAACATAATTTAAATATGATTGACCAATTTGCAAAAAGTCTTTTTATATCAAGTCATCTCTAAAACATTCGTCTTCAGTAACACACACAAAAAAAGTTGAAAATATTCCACATCTATTAAGATTTGGATTGAATACTCATTTCAAGGCCAGCATTTTGATCCATAGGGTAAATTAAAATATACATGTATTTCATGACCAAAAAAACCATGAAATTAACTACCCTACACATAAAAGCTTGAGACTGGATTCTTTTTAGAAATGCAGTAAGACCTTAGACTGAAACCCAGAAGCAAGATCTGAACTTCTTGTTTTGCCTCTTAGAGTTTTGGTTTACAATCAGCAACTGCCTTTTAATGCATGAAGCCAGTGGCTCATCCTTCTGGCCTTCCCATGTTCCTGTTCTTCAGACAACAATCAGGCAAAGATAGAAGGACAACTGAAAATGTTCAGCTTAAACACTCAGCATTCATCCCAGGGCAGAACACAAATTTGATCGCTTTTGAAAACTGAGACTTGAAATAAACAAATGACAAGTACTAAAATCAGAGCATATTACTTTACAGCAAATCAATCCTTTTCTGCTTCTCAGAAAGCATTTGCATCCCTTTCCTCTTAATAATAGTTACCATAACTTCTGGTGAAAGCAATAATATTTTGAGCAAAACATCCAACATTTAAATAAATAAACAAAATTACCAAGGGTATAATTAATTTTCAGTGTCCTTGCTTCTCTAGACAGCCGTTGAGATCTTTGCGTAAGCATAATCTTTGACCAAGGGGTGAAACGTAGCTGTTCAAATGTTACTGGAAATGGCCAAGGCAGGTTGGGAAGGGCTGTACCAGCCCAAGCCATTGAAACCTGGTAATACGAAGGACTTTGCTACATAACCAGGTAAAACATGAAAGTACACCAGGTGTAAATTACACGAGTCAGAGCATAAACACATGAACAAGAAATAGAACTAAAAGATAAACAAACTCTGGGTAAAAAACATCATGAAGTAATCAGGTACCAAACAAAACAAATACTGTCAAAGACTAGTGGACCACAAAAAAATCAGGTTTTTTTTGCAAATCTGAATTGACCCTGTTCTTAATCAATAAACCACTGAGTTAGAGGGATGTTTAGAAAAATGAAAGTGGCCAATTCTGGGACAGAAAATAGCTCAATATCTAAGAAAAGTCAGAAATGAGAGATAAAAAGAAGGCAGAAAAAGCAGCAAACTCGATGCACTCTTTAATATCTACAGATCTTTTATTGTAGAAAGAGATTTTGAACTTTTTACTTACATCTGAAATGCAGCAAAAGACAGAAAAGTCAGTAAATTTTTAAACTCTGCACAAACTATAATTCAGATAATGAATGTAATAGCAAACAAGTAAACTGGAGTTTTAGAATAAGACACAAAGCTTCTGTTAGTCCAAACCTAGACTCTGTAGGCTATTTAACTCTTATTTAAGTGGCTTTTTTACTGGATGATCTGAAAGTACAAAATGTGGAAGACAAGGTAAAATGGACAGCTCTTTCAGAACACTTCCAGCACTTCCAGATCATTAAAGGAAACAGACTGAAACACTTGTTGATGCTATGAAACTGACACTGCCAAAGGCTGTGCTGCCATTCAGTGGCACCTTGATAGGCTGGAGAGTTGGGCATTCTGTTGCACTGGTATGGTACCAAGGTACAGAGTTTCCCTTCCTGATGGGCAGAATACATCATTGTATTCAATACCTCACTGTTGTCTTTATGTAACTTCAATTTGGCTTATGGGTAACTGGCTAAGAGGCTCTACAAAGCACATTAAAGCTTTGTTTTGCAAATTTTCCATCTGCAGAATAATGTATTTTTTCAACTGTTTGTACCCCTTAGAGTGCTGTGAGTCAGATTTTCATCAAGAGCAAAATTTACTTGCCTCCACTTTGAGTGGAGACTCCCAGTGGTATATCTAGTTGTTAAGATTGCCACTGTGAGCATGAGACCGTGATTGGCCTCCCAATGGTAATTTCAAAATCAAGAACTTCCATCCCCTGCTTCCTTTCTTCCCTGACCTCCTAAAAAAGGTTATCCTTACTTGGAAAGAGCTATCTACCCCACTACTGTCACTATTTTCTATGTTAACATCTATCAACACCTATAATTATCTCTTTCCTAGCCTGATAACGCTAAAAACATACACTGTAGCATCTTCTTAATTCACAGCTTGGTCATGTCTCAGAAACTATTCATAACTTTTGTTTTATTATCTGAAAGTAGTATGAATTTAAGAGATATAAATGGTCCTTTTGGTTCAAGAGAATAGTCTTTTTTTTTTTTTTTTTAATGAAAAAGAAGCAGTGAGATGTGTGGTCTAGGGGCAGCTGATACCCACTTACAAGAGTGAGACACCAATAAAAAACAATTTCATCCTTTATTACAGGTTTCCACCTATTGTTACTAAAAATGCATTCTTTCATTATGAAGTCTGGAACTATAAATAAAGGCAGAAGAAAAAACAGTTTAACAACTGATAAAATAAAGTCGGCTTATTGACAAAAGGAGAGCAGTGAGGTTACATGAACTTTAGTAAGCTTTAATAGGAATCTTAAAAGGTTTCACAAGGCTATAATATTCACTGAAACTCAAGAAAACGGAATTAAATTAGTTCTATATAGATTCAATAAATATCATTCTGTAGAGAGATACAGAAGTGTCAAAAAAATTATTAGGAATTCAGTTTTACCAACATCCACTAAGAGAAAATACACAAAGAAAAATCAACACAAAAGAATGTGACAAAAGAAATAGAATCATATCTTGTGGAACTATCTAAGAGTATGTCAAGCCATTAGTTTAGACAACTAAGCTGACAAAACAGCAAAATATCTCCACCAAACCCCAATACAAAACCAACAACAGATAAAATCTGTTGCTCTACAAACGTTTTGTCTGGAAGAATGGTTTGAAAACAAAAGAAGGTTCAACTGCCAAAGCATGAAAATGTAGATTAATCAAATGGATCACTTCAGTCAAGGTCAGGAAATCCTAACTTTTTTTTCCCTTCTGTTCATAATTTTACTCCCACAGCAGTGACTTGGTATCTTATCTAACCACCTTTTAAACATTTAAAAAAAATAAAATCAAACAAACAAAACCAACTCCACCCACCAAAAAAAACCCTAAAAAGACCCCCAACAAACTAGAGAAAGTAAATAATTCTATCATATTTCTTAGAATTTTATGTTACTATTACCAGAATCATCAAACAAACAAATCTATAACTGAATAATAAAAGTTTTTTTTCTCTGGAATCACTAATACTTAAGTTCATTCAAATTCAATTTAACCATACTCTTCAAGGTTTTGCTCAGCATTTATTACGGTATTGAAATAGTCTTATAAATGTACTACCCACATGTGTATCTGTTCTTTAGGGTGCATATCATATTTAAACAAAGTACATGTTTAAATAGAGAAAACATTTCTGAATTAGTAGATAGAGCAAGAAATTAATTAGTAGAATGGCAATGATAAGTGGGACTTTTCCCAGAATTCTATTCTGGAAATATTTTTTTTTTTTCTTTTTCTCTTAAAACTGCCTTCGGTGGCCCAAAAAGTCTCTCATCTATTTCATCATTGTGAGGACATGGTGGAAAGAAACAAAAAATAATAAGCTCAGAAAGCTGATTTATTGTAAGAAACTTTTAGCTATATTTATTATGCATAAAAATAATGCAGCATGGATTGTTTTGTTATTTAAATGATAGGATATTAATTACCTAAGAGTCAGTCTCTAATAAGACATTCATGCCATGTTTTCCATGAGTGGGAAAATATGGACAACAGGCACAGCAAAAAGCATTGTCTATGAACATTATTGGAAATTAGCTTACTGCAGAAATGTTCTGTAAAAACGTCATTGATCCTGAAAATTAATGATCAGTGGAGGATGCAAAATATTAACAAAACCAAGCTTTCAAGCTTTTTTCCAATAATGTTGGAGAAATGGATGTATCTCAAGTATATGTGTACGCAAATTTTCTAAACACAGAAGTCCAGATCATTTGCAGCCTAGTTGAACAGGAATTATTTGAATTTGCATAATCTCAATGAATGTTGCTTTTATAATCTAATGACCATAGATAATTTAATTTCAGTGTAATTATGTCAATAATTTAAGACCTAGAAGGACAATGGAGATTGAAAGGAAATATAAGGACATCTCTCTAGTGTAACTTATTCCCATAATAATTTTCCATGACATTGACTGTTAGGAGATCAAATTGTGATTTCAATTCTGCATATTTTCACCAAGTTCAGGATGTACACATGATTTATTTTAATTTAGTCACTACTTCACAATCTTCTAACCAGGAAAGAAGACAAAACCAACATGGCTCCATCTAGAATAATTTTTGGAAGCATGAAGCATAAATCAAAGTGTGGAAAAGAAGACAGAGCAGCAATGATGTTGGAGTGAGACTTAAGTGGTTAGTTGGTAGTTGCCTGGGTTATATCCTAAAAAGACTCAAGGTCCTGACATATGTACGCCTGGGAACTTAGCTTTCCTGTTGTGTCACCTGATTAAGAAAGTCATATTACTTATGTTTCAGGCGGTACCATAGACAGTGCAAACAGACGAGCTAAGGATGAGTGTGCAGTCATTCACTTGCCAAGCACAGCTTTGCCATTGCACAGAACCCAGACAACCACTAGGGCTATGCAACTTGACTTTACCTAACCAAGAATAGTTTGCGCTTAATCTTTCTCATATATGTTCCCAAATAATGCTCTCAGAGAAATGAAAATGTGCCATCACTGACCATAAATGCTAATATTAAGTTGCTTCAGTCAGGAGTAACAGCTGAGGACCTCATGGTGAATAGCCATGGTTTTTACTGCAGTTAATGGTACAGAGGCCATATGGTCCCTTTGGACATATTTGCAGCCAAAAACAGGTTGGTGCCCAAAAAGGAAAAAGTAACATGAAAGGTCATGTTGAATAAAAACATATTTGTGTCCTAGAGTGTCAAAATCATAGCCCAGACCCAAAAAATGTCAAGTCAAATCAAGTCACAAGATGTCTCCAATGCAAGGTCCTGTGCGTGATTGTACTTCATATTGGACATTTCAGATTTTCAAGTAGCTGTGTATGAAGACTTGGTTAATACATGCTCTACACACCTATCTTGTCACCCTTACCTGCTTTTTATGTCTTATATCAACATACGCCTTCCAAACTTATGGTAAAATCAACAACTAATATCTGTAAAACAAAGTTTTTATATCGTGACCAAAAACCTCTGTAAGTCTTTCCCTGAACTGCTTTCAGCTATGCTCTTCTGTGCTGGAAGACACCTATTCCATTTGAATCCCCTTAACTGAGCAGAAAATCCTGTTAAGTGTCTGCTGTAACTGAACTTTATGTACTGCATCCATCTTATCCAGATTTAATTATTTATAAATGGAGGGCCCACTGTAAGTTAGGCAAATAGTGGAAAAATACTGAAATTCCTCAGTTCAATTTTTCACAGCCTAATGCTCTTTATGGGAAGTTAGCCTTTTGAAGGTATCTGTCCTTTCCACAATTATCATCTAAAACAAAACTTTGCTAAAATATTTAACATTTTTTGATGGTTAATGTTAGTGAAAATTAATTCTTATGCCCACTACTTATAGCAACTCTTCACACCCATATTTTTTCAAGGGGAAAAAACGAAGTTTTCAAGATGACATAGACATTTGGAGCAGACATGTGGAAGGAATTCTAAGAAAACCTTACTGCTATAATTAATATAGCGATTCAATTGCCCTAGCAAATCCCCCAAAATGAGGATTTTTGTTCAGCAGAATTAAATCTAACTAAGCATGCAATGAGAAATATCTTAAATTTATTTACCTGTTTAGGTTTGGCGTTTTTCTCTAGAACACAATGGCTTATTAAGAACTGTCATTTTTTACTGAACTTATGTCCAGTGTGAAATACTGAACACAAATAATTTGCAGTAGTCTAATTTTAAATGGTGGTTATAGGAAACTGATCCTGAGACAGAAACTGCTGGACAGCGTATGCTTCTTGTCAAGGTCACACTGAACTCACTGCCTCAGAGCAGTGTCTTTTTCTACAGTTTTGTGACGAGTTACCAACATGTTACCACACAAGGGCATGAAACTGTAAAACCACAATGACTACCGTTCTGGTGACAGCACCTACTGACTTCAGGGATACCTCTCTATTTCTTTTCTAACAGTTATCTGTCCATTCTACCTACACCTGTTTCTTACACATAAAATGAAGAGACATTGCTGAATAAATAATGGCTGTTGTGACTGGAGATTGGATATTTCTGGCATGGCACATGAAAAATAGCTGGAAAAATGGAGGTAATCCTACAACATATTTAAAGTTTACAGTGCAGCTTGCCTTAGTGTTCTGTTTCCCTCTAAATGATGTTGCCTGCCTTTTTACAGGATATATATATAAGTCTTTGTCAGTAAAACTGGGCTCGTCATTTCAATGCTAAGCAGAGACAGAATATTTCAGAGCAGTTACTTGTTGGGCGAACAGACCTGACCCGTGCTCATCACTGCTAATAACACTGTGTGGGATGAGGTCATGGTCTCAGCATATCTGATGTGACATGAAAACATTTTGTTCCCTGGTGCAATCAGCAGACGCAGCATCCATTCTCATGCTGCAATAACCTAGCAACAGCAGGATGTGCCCGCACGACCAAAACGTGCAATTAACTACCACTTCACAAGGTTTACAGCTCAGAAGCTCCTCTACCTGTGGCTTCTTTCAAATATCACAACATGTTTTCCAAGTGATTTGAGCAACTGTTTTGCTATGCAGACCTACACACTTCTTTTTTTCTTCCTTTTAGTATAAAGCATTTCAATAAGATTAATCAGCTCTCACTGTATGAGTAGTTGCCATAAATAAATTAGATTTTCTTAAATGAATAGGCTGAGTAATTTTTTATTTTAAGAGTCTTCATTATCTCAGGTCATTAGCTGTTTTTAGGTCCTATTTGAAGTGCACAATCATACCAATCCTCCAAGGTAAAATTGCTGGCTATTCCATACTGTTTGTAAGTTGGTGCGTTTTTCATGACATGACAGGGAAAAGGGCAAATCAGCCACTGAGGAACAAAACTTGAACTGGCCAAATCTATCTCACAGAAGGTGCAAAACCAGTCTTTTTACATCGTGAGCCATCCACAGCTCCCCATGGAATGCTCCCCCTATTCTACCTGCTGAATATAGTGCCACGCGTCCTGAAGCAAGCCGGTCTTTGTGTCCGCAGTCCTATGCTATTCCTGGCCAGATTACTCATGTGCCCTAACAGAGGGCAAAGACAACTCTTGAACTTCTCATGACTCATACCGAATCAGGAAAGGAGTTTAAGCATGATAAATTAAGTGTTTCTCAATTTTGAGCCCAAGACAAAAGCTGAAGATTCAGGATGGTTTCAACTCTGATTTTTGAGGAGAGGAGGAAGGCTATACTAACAAAGCTATTGAGAACAATTAACAGCAAAGACAGAAATAAAAAACATTAAATTTTTACTTATTCTAATGCAACAAGATAAATGGCTAAATATTTTTCGGTACCTGAGACGATAATTAAATTTTCCAACTGAGTTTTTGAAACAATAGCATTTGTATGCATGTTAAAGAAACACAATAACTAATTGTGAAAAATTAGTCATAAGTGAGAGTGAGATAAACATATTTACATTCAATTTACTAATTATAAATAGCAAACCATTTTAACTGTCAGAGCATATTACAGATGGGTGACAAACAAGTGATTCCCATAGCATATGAAGTGAAAACCATTTATCCTATGTGTCTGGAGCCCAAAAGAAATATACAGCAAAGATAATTCCAGCAGGGGGAGATCACTATCACCAACTCACAGCCCACCGGCCCAAGAAACCCACTGACTTGAGAGAAAGGCTAAGCATGCACATTAATTAGCATTAGAGAACTGTGCAGCCAATGAGCATTAATTACTTTGTTTGCTAAAATGTATAAATAGTGAGAAGTTTGAACAACCTTGGGCTCCCCACTACCAAGAAGCCCAGGGCAAAGGAGGAACAGCAGGATGCTAGTGGATCCATGGATGTTAACTGTATTCTGCTTGATCTCTCACTGTCTTTTCTATTTCTATCTCTCAAATTAATTGTTTAATAAAATCTGTATTATTGACTTTGGCATGTGGTCTCATTTGCACTTTAATTTGGATGGAAACATCTCTCACTAGCCAGATCTTAACATGGGCTCATAACCACCTGCTGCTGTTAATATTAGCCGACTTCTATTTCTCAAAGAAAATAAATTAAAATGAGGATTTTCTTAAAAGAGCTTAAAATTATTGTTCTTAGACTAAATCTAAGAGTTTCAAAGAATTTTTTTCTTTCAGAGTCTGGAAAAAAAGGTCTTTTACAAGACCCACACCCTACAAAAAAAAAGAAAAAAGAAAAAAAAAATGTCAGCAAGGAACCATTAATATTGGTTTGTTTTGTTTTGGGTTTTTTTGCCACACTATATGATCTCTACATCAATCATGTCACCAGACTGGTGGCTATAGTGCTAGCCTGGCACAAGGAGACTGGTTTCAAGATTCTGGCCTGGCATAAGCAGGGTGGAACTTCTATGAGCACTGTCACACCTTGCAAAAGGGCTCTGGTTTTCAGACTACTGTTTGGTCGTGATATAGTTATCTAGCCCATTTTTATAAATCCACTTCTCACCTCTTTTTTAGGAAATGGCCTCTGGCATACCCTGTTTTACATTCTTTGCCAGATGACAATCAGTTCTAGAGTATTAAAAAAAAACCTTTGTAAGAAATAAAAAAGGGCTAAGTTCTAAACTACAGAATAAATTATTACCTTAACTTTATGAAAATTAAATTATATTCTAATTGTGGTCTCTTTCAGGTTTATAGCATTCTAACCAATTTCTCAGTATTGGCATTGCCCAACCACAACTGCCAAGTTTCAGAACTAGTGAGCTGTAGTCTTATATCAGCAGTGTTTAACCTCTCTGTTGTATTTTTTTCCCCAAATGTAGCTCCTTTTAGTCTCAAGGGAGCATAAATGTTATTTTTTTTCTTTGGTCATTCTCACTTTTCTCTCTTCACACCCATGACACCATTATTATTCTTTTCCTCCCTATACAGAAAATTGATCAAAAAACCACCCAAATTTGATACCAAATGAGAGCCTAATCAAGAGGCCTGTTTATAGGCCAGAGAGTGAGAAGAAGAGACATCCAACCAGATCAGATTACCTTCAAAGACAGAAAGATCACCTACACCCACAGTGAAGAAATGTGAGGTTACAGGCAATAAATAAATTTGATGATTTGATGTCTTTTCTGAAAGAAACACAGACTTGCAAAAGGCAGCTAGTTGTCTTAAGATTTTATGGGGCTTTTCCCCCCCAATTTTCTTTTTTTTCTCTCTTTAGAGTGAAAGGAAATGTAAATCTTATCATTTAAACATACAGTACTCCTTTTTGGTTTTCCTCCTCTAAATTGGAAATTAGTATAAAGTTGAAAGAAAATAACAATTTAGCATTACAGCACATTTTTGACCCTATTTTGGCTCCTAATTACTTAATAAAATGCTAGCTTGAAGAGCAAGATGGTTTAGATCCTACTGTTCATTTTCAACTTATTGAAATGCTTTTGAATTTATGAACTTTATGTGTAGAGTCAAGTTATTTTTTTTTTTTTTTATTTCACACTAACAAAGTCTTTTTTAGAGTTTAGCAGCTGCTATGGTTTCAGCATTGAACAAATCTGATAAACATATTCAGTGATATGCACGTAATTACTAGCTATAGTAACTGCAAAGGAACACTTTTAGGTATTTATACAGCTTCTCAACGCAGTCTGGATCAAGTTATCTACATTGGTCAGTAACATTAGCACAGGATGCATGTTTCTCCAAGATTACAGTCCTTACATCTGAACATGAGTGATACAGAAGTTTTACAATTTATGTGTAGCATCATGGAAATTTAATACTTGCCTGAAGCAGCTTTTACGTTTCTACTTGACTGAATATTCCCTATTCGAAGTCCCGGTGGCAAAATTTTAAATAGCAAAATAAGTGTTCCCTTTTAACTACTTAATTCCATTTTTGAAACTGAATATTTATTTTATTAAATTAGGTCATTTGTGACAAATATCTGGGGAAAGAAAACTTAAATGTTTTATCTACTACCTGAATTTTGATGAAACTCAAACCTATAAAACACGAGTTGTCATTTCTGTGCTGAGGCTGGCTGGCTAAGCTGTCGTAGTGACCCTGCACCTACAGCCACCAACTTTTTAATATATTAATTTAAAGAAAAAAACTCATCTTTACACTAGGAAGGTTTTTTCATCCAGGGGGTAAGAAATGAAAATAAAAGCTAACAGATCTTTATTTATATTGCTACCTCGAATCCACTTGTGACCTTCACTACGTTTTCTTCCTGAAGATCAATTTTTTCATGCCATGAAACAAACCAACAGCATTAATTTTACTTTATACATTTCCTGATACCTACTGAAATCACCTGAAATGAACTAAAGTCCTCAGAAATAATAATGACCATTATGTTCACTTGTTAGCTTTGGAGAAAGCAGTAGGTGAAAGCAGGCCATGCACAGTTCCTTATTTACTATCAGTTAATTATAAATCTTTCTTATAAATATCTTCTTACCTAAGAAAGAAAGGCTCATTAAGCCCTCTGTATCATCTCAACCACTTGCAGTCTATTAGCACATAAAAATTAAATTGGAAAAGATAAAAACTGCCAAGTAAACTATAGATCTTTTATTTAAGCCTGAGAACTCAGGAAAATTGAGTTACTGTAAAGGAAATTATTTTTTCCTATAAAAATTATTCTGATTACTGGACTGCATTATCTCAGATGATGAAAAAAACCCCAAAACCAGAAGAACAGTCTCTCTGATCCTACAAGAAATTATTCTTATTATATGTCCAGTAGTCTGTTCTTCATGGTACGATTTATATTCTGGACACTGGTTTTATGTTAATTTAGAGGACATTGGGGGTTGGGGTGTTATTTTTTTCCTTTGGCCTTTCTTGTGATTCTCATGGTCTTTTAGCTGATCTAATACTCAATTTTTTTATGATCATAACTAAGAATGAACAAGGATTAAGACAGCTTATTAATACAGTATTTTTTGCAAAGAATATAAGAGACTCACAGAATCAGAGAATTAACTAGATTGGAAAAGACCTTTGAGATCATCAAGTCCAAACTATGATCTAACACCACCTTATCAACTAAACCATGGCACTAAGTGCCACATCCAGTCATTTTTAAATACCTTCAGGGATGTTGACTCCACCACCTCCCTGTGCAGCCCATTCCAATGTCCAATCACTCTTTCTGTGACGAATTTCTTTTCTAATGTCCAGCCTAAACTTCCCCTGGTGCAGCTCAACACTATGTCCTCTCGTCCTATCACTGGTTGCCTGGGAGAAGAGACTGACCCCCACCTGGCTACAACCTCCTTCCAGGAGGACTTTGACCCTTATGATTATATAAAATTATCTTCCATTTCTTAACATTGTTATTAGTAAAAATATGGGTTCTGTCTTTGCATGAATCAGCCTAAAATCAACATGTTTTTGTTAAAGTCTATAGGATGCAACTAGCCTAGAATGATACACATTATCATAACTCACATTTGGCATCTTACATAATTTTAAAAAAATTATCAATTCTCATCTAATTAATACAGGTTTTTTTCATTTAAGAACTTGAAATGTTGCTTCTTAAATCTCAAGTGGAGTTGGATGATTTACATCAGTACTCTTAAAATTCTATTAACATATTTCTTTAGAAGCTTTTGACATCTCCTCAGTAGCAGAACAAAAGCAACACAATTTAACTGAAAAATGTTATTCCTCTAACAAATATCCTTCCAATGTAGTGGAAGATTCAAATTATATAAACACAGTGAGAATAAATATTTGTGTATTTCCCCAAACTGTACTTCAAAAAAATAAGAATTTTATACTTTGGTTTTATTTTTTAATATAAAATTTGTCTTCCAATTTCTATAACAAATATTTTCACATAATAGAAAATAAGGATATGTTTTTCTTGCAAAACATATCTGATAACTTATTATGACAATTTCATTTTTTAATGAATTCAAATAAGTATCTAAATCATAATTAAAATGTTTTGTCACCTTAATGTAATAATAGATAAGAACAGATGGCACAAATTAACTTTCATTTTCCAAGCAAGGTGAAGAAATACAGATGATTTATTTTGGAACCCAGATCTGTAAAAATATTTTTCCATAAGAGACAGCCTACATGTAGTGTGTGGCAAATGCAGTAAAGAACTGACTTCATTCCAGCATGTGCTTTTATATGCATGTTTGCAGCTCCTTATTGCAACTCTTCCATGATACCAGACAAGCAAAGTCAAATTCTGGAAAATCCCTGAAGTCATTTTATCTACAACTGAACTATAGGGTATTTAACCAAATAGGTTCAGTTGTCATTGTTGACTTGACTTGTCAAATACTGGGAGGCTTGTTTGGTGAAGTAAGCTGACTTTGCTGAAAGCAAGATCAGAGAATGGACATAGAGAAGGGTTCATTGTTTCTTTTTAAATAGCATTGATGCTCATAAAAATAGGTTCTAAATGGCATTGCTATTTTATAAACTGTTTAATCAAAAGCAAAATATTATCCTACCTTCTGACCTAGAATTTGGTCCAAATCACAGAATAGATAAGGTTAGAAGGGACCACAGTGGGTCATTTGACCCAACCTTCCTGCTCAAAAGTGGGATCATCCTAGAGCACACGGCACAGGATTCCATTCAGATGTTATTGAATAATTTCAGTGAGGGAGATTCCACAAACTCTCTGAACAATATGTTCCAATGTGCTCAGACATTTGCACAGTAAAGAAGTTCTTCCTCATGTTCAGGCGGAACTTCCTACACATCACTTTCTGCCCATTGCCTCTTGTCCTATTGCTCTGCACCCCTGAGCAGAGCCTGGCTCCATCCTCTCGGTACCCTCCCTTCAGATACTGACAGCCACTGATGAGGTTCCTCTCTCAGTTGTTTCTTCTCAAGGCTGACCAGGCCCTGCTCTCTCAGCCTTTCCTCGTAAGAGAGATGCTCCAGTCCCTCAGTCATCTTTGTTGCCCTCTCAACAGGACCTGCAGGAGCTCCATGTCTCTCTTGTCCTGAGGAGCCCGGAACTGGACACAGCATTCCAGATGTGGCCTCATCAGGGCTGCATACAGGGGCAGGATCACCTCCCTTGACCAGCTGGCAATGCTCTTTCTAATACACCCCAGGATACCAGTGGCCTCTTGGCCACAAGGTCACACTGCTGGCTCATGGACAGCTTGGGTCCAACAGGATCCCGAGGTCCTTCTCCACAGATATGCTTTTCAGCAGCTCAGCCCCCAGCATCTGGGGGAGCATGGGATTATTCCCCCCAGGTGCAGGACCCTGCATTTGCCTTGCTTGTGCTTGTGTTATTGGTTTATTTGAACAAGCCCTTCTTGTTGTCCTTGACATCCTTGGCCAGTTTTAATTCCGGCTGGGCCTTGGCCTTCTCCTTGTCTCACTTCTACTTACACTGACAACCTCCCTATATTTATTCCAAAAGGCCTGAGTCTGCTTTGATCTGTGTATTTCCTGTTTACACATATATTACGTGTGCTTCCAAATATAGATTAAGCAAAAGTTACTGTTTGGGGCTCTGACCAGCCTCTTTTTATTTACACAGTAAATAAAGGAAGAAGGTGGAATAGAAATCACGAAATACATAATATGTATTAGCACTACTCAACAAAGCAACTTCAACCATATAAAGCTCCAATCATATATTCTAATCTAGTCCTTTGAAACTTGAACAAAGTTTGCATGGAAACAAGGTTTTACAAATTTAGAGGATACTGCAGCATGCAGCAATATACATTTTAAATACTTTTCTAACGGGTATTAAAATTATATGAGTTATTGTCTACAAGGACAATGTACAGAAACTATTCTACAGAATAGCAGATAGGGAATATTTTCATATTTCTTGTAATATTTTAAATTATAAAATAATTAGAAAGGTATTTCATTAATTTATTATCATTATAAGAAATCTTTATAGAACTTCAATTTACTGATTTACTAATATTTCCCTTATATTGGGAAGAAGTATAACTGAGGATAAAAATTATTCTACTTGAAATATTATTTCAGGAATCTGGAGCTGATTCTACTTTTCTGTAGAGGCTATTTGGTTACAACAAGTTCTTAGAAGCTTTAAGAAGATGAGAATAGAGGGCTCACATTATTCCAAATAACTAATTTTTTAAAAGAGAACACAAATGGATTTGTTTCTGTCCAACTTTCATTATTTGTCTGTTATTAATCTTAGCAGTGTTTGTTTGTTTATCATCTCAAGCTGTGAAGAAAGAAATTAAAAGACAACTCCATATCATTCAGAATTTTTCTGAACAGTGGACAGGATATTTGACCTTGCTTCTAATCTCTTTGATATTCAGACTGAAAGTAATTGGGTATTTTTATAAAAAAGTAATGAAGAAAAGAACCTACTAGTAAAAAAAAACCTAGTAGGCATACACACACTAATAGGTTTTTGGAATCAGAAATTTGACCTTTATCCCCCAAAACATTACAGTTTGTTTTCCGAGAAAACCGTTTTTTAAAAAAGAGTAAAATTTTAAATTTATATATACACACCCACACCCACATACTGCTTTATTTAAAAATTAGCTTTGAGAAACAAGATTACTTTATTCTTCAAATGATACCTCCTGAGGCTTTCTATGAGATTCAGATTTTACATGGTATTTAGACTTTCAAACACAAGACTGTGAAGTTGACACTTCTTTAAAGCCCAGAACAAAAAGTCCCAGAGCTTCATTTATCTTTTTTGGAGTCACTAGGTCTGAAAGGAACTATCAGGTTGTTTCCCAGACTTTGTTTCAGAGACTTCAGTACTAGGAGTGATGACAGAACACGTGTGAACTAACTGAAATGAAGAAAAGAGAGAATGCTTGTGAGTTTGGAGAAACATGCTTTAAATTAAAAGTAGGCTTGAAGGATCATTGATGTCTCCAATTTCACGATGGAACTTTTCAAAAAAGAAAACTGCTAGGTTAAAATAATTTTAATGCTGCAGTGAAAATTTGATTTTGGTTTGTAATGTATTACCATGTATATGAATGCTATTTAACTAATAAACCTCAGATTTATTCTTGCAATCGAGCAGAAAAAAAGTCCAATAAACTACAATACTTGTAAATTATTAAGTACAGTGAGATCAAGGTCCTTAAGAGTAGGTAGTGGGATATTTTCATCTGATAGCAATATGGAAGGCACTGAATTGTCCTAACTATTATGAATATGTTAACTTGTAGATCTATATTTTCATCTCTTTAACCCCTTTTACCTCGTGGGGCCATTATAATTTGGAGCTAAAATCTATATCATTAGCTGCTACAAAGATCTTCACAGCTGGAGTAATCTGATTCCTGTCCTTTAAGCAGTGTGCAATCTAATGGAATTTGTTGCAGCTGGAAAAACAGATGCCAGATGTATTTAAGCAGTCCTATAAATATCAATGGGTTTTCTTTAACAGATTACATTAACCTATGGTCTGCAGGCAAGGGATATATATTTTACAAATAAAATATTGTTTCATCAACACTGTCTAAAGGAGGACACATAGAACAGTCTGCATTCCTTCACTGAAGCCATTAAGCTCCAGGAAACACCAGTGGTTCAACTTCATCATGAGGAGTTGGTGCAGGAACAGAGCCTGATCTCAAAATCCACTTGTTGTTCAATGATGGACAAGTGTTTTTCACTTGAGGCAATGAAAAACATCTTCCATATTTGATGTAGCTCTTTTTGTTTTTCCATACAACACGAGAAAGCCGCTTAAGCTGCATTGCCATGTATGATTCCTACAGTTTCTTTCTATAGATTTTGAAACATCAGTGGGCTGGCAAGGTATGTTACCACAGATTCTATCTATGTTTTTGACCCTTCAAACTTTTTTTTTTTTTAAAGTATTTCCACTAGCACAATGCATTAGGCAGACATCAGAATGTCCACATTGTGCGTTACTCCTGCTGAGGTCAGAAATATTATGTGCTGTGTTTAAAACACTGGGAGCTGCCAACAGGCTTTGTTGAATGGGGGCAGTGAATGGAGGCTCAAGAGAGCAGCAACAAGCTGTTGTCAACTAACAGAAACAATAATCTTTTTAAAGTGAAAGTCTGCATTGGGCTAAATGGAAATGTGGAAAGAATTTTTGATGTCTTAGTCCAGGAGGAAGTTATTGCAAGCAGGGACTAAATGTAGATATTTTATAAAAGGAAAATTGCCTTCACTGTCTCTTAGTAACAATAAAAGTAATTTAACTCAAAGTTTTGTGTCACCCTTCTTACTGAGTAGAAAATTTTACTGCTTTATTAATTATATAAAAAATCATAGAGAATTAGGTAAAGTAATTATTTACATTTAAAAAAAAAAACAAACAAAAAA
>VZRN01000979.1:716081-736123 GCA_013397935.1 Dasyornis broadbenti
TTTTTTTAAAAAAATCCTTTCTAGTCATACTAGAGCTTCTGCTAATAAGCCTGTAAAAATAAATACTGTGAATTTATGGGCTGCATAAAGGAGAGATACAAGAGTAAAAAAAAGTCCTTAATAGCATTCTTTTGCAAGTTTTTTAAAGAAAAAGTAAACTGATTAGTGTTGCTAGATGCACTATACACCCGTTTTGATTAGGGGATCAATGTTTTTAGTATGATGGCAAGCATGTTCACAGCCGGCAAACTTTCATTAAAAAAAACAAAACAAAACACAACACAACTTCCTCCCCACCAAACTCAACACCACAACCATTATCTGTCTATAAGGAGGAGCTGCCACTAGAGCAGCTATTCTCCTCCCCTAGTGACAAATTAAAAATCTTTGTACAACCACAACTCTCTTCAACTTTAAACTCCAATATAACTAAAGCTACGATTTCAGTCTTTGACCGAATATAAAGACTGTTTTTGTACTTGGTTAGAAAAAAAAGTCAAAATCTAATCTACCCACATAGGAGGTGGCAACTATCTGAAAACTGACCAGCAAGGCACAAGCACCACCAGATAAAAATCTCAGTTTCTTTGTAAACTGCAGCCTTAGCAATTTTGCACCATACAAAAGCCCACTGCATCTCCCCATTCCCACCTTCTGGGAATGGGCTCCTATGCATCAGGAATTGCAAGGGGAGAAAAGTGGTTTTCTCCTTCAGTGTAATATTTGTTGGACGCTTGTCCCTGTAAGGTATCACTCATCCAGCTACACTAGAAATACACATGGTTCAGAACACACCAGAGCTTGCCTTGACTATTTTTTAGACTGTGATTGTCCTGTTTATATCTACAATCCATCACTATCCTTTTCATTTAACTCCCTGCAGCCATACTAACCACGATGCAAGAAAGTTCTTCTATTTAGTTTAATTTAATTTCATTTCATTTCCAGATTATTAAAACAGAAGCCAAATTGAATTCCTTCTAACTGTTACTGTAATAGAGCTCCCTTTGTTAATGCTTAAAATCTTAAAATTTTGATTGCAGTGGACAGTAAAAATTGACAGTTCTTAACACTGTAAAGGGCAACCTAGATGAGACAGAGCTTTTAATCTGACCTCTTCTGAATTCAAGTGAGATATCTCATTATCAGACATCAAGTTAGGACTATCAATGTCACAGTCATCTCACCTTGACCAAGACTTCTGTGAGATTGTCAGAGTAGTATCTACTTGGTGCTTGGCTGGCCTATTTCATCGAAAGACTCAGTGGCATATGTGTTAGGTAACAGTATGTTCTTTTAATAGCTGCTGTCATATGATAGGAAATGCTCCTTTTATCACATCCACCTATTTTAAGGCATTATTTCCACTTGAAATGCTATTGAGAAAGGCTATACTAGCCCAAGGTAATAAAAATGTATTATCTCACAGTAATATGAAGACAAATGTATGACACTTCAGAGCAATACTTCTTTGCAACTAGACCATATAAACAAGAGCTGTGAGCTAATTTTCAAAAACCCAGGAGCTGCTGCAGTGTAGGAGAAATAGCATGTGGAAAGTCCAAGTAAAGAGCTACATATGTTGGGTTTGAGGGGGAAAGAAACAGCAAAGCAGAGGGAAGAAAGGTGTGCAAATAGTAAGGTCTTTGAAGAGGGTAAAGCTCAGTAAATCATAAGTACAAACAAAAGTCTTCCTTAATTAAAACTTTAAAGAAATCTGTTGTGTAAGACTGCTACAAATGGAAGCGCATAAGCAGACATTATTTCTCTCAGGTACCATAATATAGAGGACCCTCTCCGTTTCTCACAGGTATGTTGACTTCAGGAAGACACAGCTACTCACTTTGGGAAAACAAAAGCAGCAGTTTTCAATCAGCTCTGAATGCTATAAACACTGGAGGAATGAAAACGTGGCCTGTGTATGCAGCACAGTGCCACTGTGCCACAATTCACTGATAGTGAATTACTTGAGTTCAGAAATAGCCTAGAGAGCCCAAATTTCTCTCTCAGATCTTTGCAATGTTCATGACGTTCCTGAAAGTCAGCAGAGTAAGAGTTTTTTTACTGCTCCATGGAGGCTCTGAGCACTGATGCAAATATGAGAGGTCTTTGGCTTCTCTCCAGGTCATGTTACCCCACCAACTTTTCAGGATTTGCATTTGTGCCAGCTCTGACCAGCTGCAGACCTAAATAATTTTCAATGTTCTTCTGAAGCTCCCCTCACTTTCTAAAGCTCCCCATATCATTCAGGCCAGCAATATTTTCCTTTATTTTTGTCCTGTATAAAAGCAGGAAAAACTTTCTTTCACTGAGCTTTCTGCTTTCTGTATCCCTTTCAGGTATTAAGGGATAAAATGTAAATTTGTCTCATCCTTGATAGAAAAGAAAACATTTGTTCTGAATCATGGATGAAAGAACTCCTCTTTACACTTTCAATACAGCTGGAAAAGTATTTTATTTGAATGTTCTTTTATTTTCTTTAAAGAGAACACAACTATAAATTTATTTTTCACTTCTTTAACAAATATAAGGAAGGGAAGACTGTATTCTGAGCTACTGAACAAAGGGCAGAGGTCACAATTCAAAACTGGAAAGGTCAAGAGTCTAACGGTACTCTTTCCTGCAAGTGACTCAAAATGTGAGCCTAGAACTTGTCTTTTCAGTTTTCCAATTTTAAAGAATTTAAAGGCTAGAATGTGCTGAAAGCTAGAGCAGAATCCCAGAAGAAAACAAACAAACAAAGAAACAAAAAAGATTGGAAGAAATGAATCTTGGAAGGCCTGACAGACTGATAATTATGAAAATTCCTAATATAACTGGACAAAATTGACTTATTCAATACAAAGATTTAAACCTCTAGGCCATTTCAACTTACACCCAAGAGTCAAGTGTTTGAACACATCCTGGAAACAAAACAGCTACAACTGAGTTCAAAAAAACCTGGCCATCAAGTGTCTTGTTTTTCTTCTTCCATAATTGTTTTGCTTCCTAAAAAAAATCTGGTACAGGGCTAGAATTTTTATTTGGTTTAGATTCAGCCTCTGAAAAATCAATTACAGAATCACAGAATACATTTCCTTGGGAAGGACCTTAAAGATCATCTGGTTCCAACACTTGTGCCACAGGCAGAGATGCCTTCTAGGCTCAAAGCCCCAACCAAACTGGCCTTCAACACTTCCAGAGATGGAGAAGAGTCTTTTAGTCACACTAAGTTTCCTGAATTAGTTGACTGTGACTTTAGTTAAAAGAGGTACATCATGGAAAAGCACTGTCCAATCTACGACTCTTACTGTTTTCCACAATTTAAAACATTCCGTGAAGATGCTACAACACAGGCACTTACCTTAAAAAAAAAAATAAAATAAAAAAATCAAGACATAAAAAACAGAGGAATATTTATATCAGTGTCTCACTTACCCTCCAGCCCCTAAGAAATACATTCTTGGTGAAAAGAATGCAAGTAGTCATCTTGACTCCAACATGTACTTGAGTCATTTTGTACTGCTGTAAGAGATTTTCCATTCTAGACTTTTAAATCCATGTTCAGTTCTGAAATGTGACTGTCAACATACATTAAATAAATTAAAATTCCTCAGAAAATACGGAATGATATCATTCCCAATACAAATATCAGCAATTTTCACTGCAAGCCAACAAAGTTAGTAATAAACCCAAATCATTGATGGACATACAGCATTTTTTTTTTTAAGGTTATCCATATTTTTTTCTACTTTTAATTTAGTTTGCAGATCAGATTAATTTCTAGAATTCCTGTTCTGAAGGAGAACCAATTTCAGTCTTGTGTATTTGAGTACAGTCTCTTCATTTGTGACTGCAATCAAATCATATGTCTTTAATAAAAGGAAAAAAATCTTATATTGTGTCCAGTAACATTTTGTCTTGTTTATATAAACTGAAATTTTGTTTTGGCCATGTCCATTAATTTAAAAAATTAGAGTAGAAGTCAATTGGAAAGTTCTTGCCCAAGAATTCAGTAATATATCAGCTGACTGAAATAATAAAATTTGATTTTAACAAACTTTTGATTAAACAGACAGGTTTTCATTATGAACAGCCTAATGGTTTCCTGTCCAGGACCCAGGTAAGCATCAGAAAATCAAAGGAACAGAAGTTCACCACTGCCCACTGGTGGAAAGCAGGAATCTCCTCCAGCTCATGTACTTAATTTTAAAATAGGCAAGTAGTAGAGATGAGGACCTGCAAGCCTAGGACTTCCACGAAGAATTTATGCTCTTATTTGCAGAAACCTTCAATTAGCCAAAGAAGAACCAAAACATACATTAAAAATACTACAGTGTTTACACTTAAAATTCAAATATGTTAATTCAGCACTTCAAATGGTCGTCTAACTGCTATTGGAAGGAAGACAATTCTTTCTTGGACACAAATATCAAGACATTGGAAATGGAGGCTGGGATAACAGCTATCATCCTGCTCAAGTCATATTGATTTGCATAGACCCTGGATCCAATTTAAGACAGTATTTGAATACAGGTCAGAAAAAACCTATAGGAATTCTGAGGTACAAATAAGTAGAATCAAGACAATGTTTTGATTTCTGAAATACGTTCATCATTTCTTGATTTTCTTTTGTTTAAAAAATATTTAAAAATTGAAAAATCAAGTGGCAGCTATTCAGGTTTGAATTTTGAGATCTAGATGACTGTAGCTTAACAACCTGGGATGTAAAGTAGTTCTCTTTCCCTTGAGAATATAATTTTTCAACACTAACGACTAAGGCAGAATTGTGAACTAGCAATGAATTGTGGTACTTCTGCTAAAGTAATGTGCAAAAGAGGACAAAACCAGTCTCATATTTCACTACAACTATATTTGCACTTGAAAACTCCAATTTGGTGGTATTAGAATTCATGTCTGAATACCCCAGGAACTAAGAATAATTACACATTTACTTTGCTGAACTTAAGATTATACAAGGCAATGAAGTTTATGAAGTATTTATCCTGTTACTGACAATGAAAGTGAAACACCTTAGGCAAAGTCTCATCTTATGCAAGTATGATATCAAAAGGAATATTTAAATTCTAACATTCTCTTCCAGATTTTTTTAACTAAAAGGTGACACTGAAAAAAATAGTTACGAAATAAAGACAAACCAAAATAACTTAGGAGAAAAGGAGGAAAAGATCTGTCTGCATGTGCCTTGGATGTTGCAACTAAATGAAGACAGCATTTAACTTTGGAAAAAGGTGCATATTCGAGTGAGCTTGGATTGAAACTCTTCTTTAAGAGTGTAAGAGTGAGCAGTTTGGCTTTATGAGATGTTTGTATGATGAGAGTACCTGACCCTTTGTACTCATTAATTCTGAGCACACTTTACATTTATATTGGTATGTCAGTGCTTTATTATCAAAGTGTTGTAGATAAGAAAAAGTCATTGTTTAATTTCACATCTTTGTAAATAGTCATATCAGCATGTTTTTTTTTCTGTTAGTAAACAATATGATAGAATTCTTGTCCATTTTCTAGAATACATATTTTATACTCAAAATTTCTGAAAGTATACAGAAGAAAATCTATTTACAAACACATAATAGAATTTGAGGACCTGATACTAAAACAATGTAATATAATACAGTACGTCAATAATACCTGTGTCAACAAAATTCAGCAGAATTTATGTTCTCAAATACTTCACAGAGACAAGGAAAAAAAGACTTTGCTTTTCGCTTTGCTCTGTGAAACACAGTCTCACATCTGGACTAGCAAACAGCAAGGCAAGGAATGCTGGGCTGTCTCTGTTCTGGGCATGTTCCAGACAGGGCAAGGCAGTGTTGCTTCCACAAAGTCCTTCAAAACCAAAGGCTCCTTTGCCTTCAAAACCACAAAACTAAGTTAGACTAGGAAGGGACAGACTCAAATCCTTACCCTTAAATGATGCTTTAATTTTCATTAAAGATTGGTGTAGACAGGATTTGTGAAACAAAAGGTCAGTTTAGAAGCAAAACATCCAAAAGTCAAAGAGTACTGATCATGTAATTTTTAATACAGACCACTGATTTTCACTTTATCACATGTATAACTGAAGTTTTAAAAACATTTACTTTTCTTTTACTTATGTCTCAGACTATTTTTTGTCATGTTTTACTGAGAAAGATGGTGTAAGCTGAAGCTTCAAACCAGTGGGAAGGAAAAACAAAGAACAAGTGTGACTACCCAGAGAATACTGTAGCTGAAGTGAGCCAGCTGAAAGCCCAGAGTAAGATAAAAGCCCAGGATGGGGAAGGAAGCAAACTCTTCTCTTTCTGAACAGTAAAACAATATGTATAATTGAAAAGTTCATAATCTGTTTCTGAGATCTATTCAGTTATTTCTTCAGTTCCAGGATCACATCCAGCACAGGCATGTAAATTTAAAGATGGAAGGTTAAAAAAATCAATTTAAGGCATTCTTCTATTTACAAATTTGTAGACCTGAAGATCATTGTCCAAGAAGGTCTAGAGAAGAAAAAATAAATCTCCACAGAAACAGGAGAGTGAAAAGATTAATCTTAAGAGGGCAGACCATTCAAAGCCTTCTAGAAGAACCTTACCTAGTGTACATTGACATTAACCTTGTGATCTCACCCTCAATTCAAAACATTCTGAGCTCGAGCAACTGGAAATCAGACCAAATTTCCAAGTACACGCAGAAAGGTATTTGGGGAGAAAAAAAAATCATCCAGAGAATTCAGTTAAGATAGAATCAAATGCTGGGGTTTACTATTACCTGTGACCAAAGGTTCCGATTTTAACTCTGTCGCACAGTCTGCAAGCATTGGAGAACCCAGCCACTGAGGTTGCATCAGCCTACACACGCTGCCAGGATGCAGAGCCTCTCATAAGTGTTATTCCAGGTTACTAATATTGCTGTCACTTGTAGTTATTCCATTTCTAAAATAATCCCTCACAGTGTAGAAGTAAAGAGGGGTACACTCCATAGAAAGTAGAAACAGAAAAGATGGATTGAGAAAAGGTGGATTGTGAAAAGAAACACCATAAACCTATACCTAAGATGATGCACGACAGCCTGCCATGCAAGTCCCAAACCATCAGTGAGAAGAAATTTCAGAAAACTTACAAGGAATTCTTTCCAGGTAAAAGGATTGGCAAGAGCAATAATAAACCTCCTATTTACCATTACAGGTTTCTTTCGCTCTCCTATTTCACATATATAGTGACTTTTAGATACGATATACATGTCCATCCTTTTCATCAGATATTAAATACACATTTTTTTCTGCATTGTGAGTGTAAGATTTTTCTTAGAGATAACTTTTTCATTAATTTTATGCTAGGAAATTAGACATAGTTTCTGTCAAACACCACTCCCAAAAACAAGATTAAAAAGAAGTAATTTTGAAATCTCAAAGTGTTCATGCTGAAATCTACTTTACAAGCCAGAACAGAAAGAATATATTTTATTTTTGCTGCACTGTAGTATTAATTAACTAAGAACCAAGTTCAATGGACTTGTAGTGCTCTTGCAAAATAGGAACGTAAAAATCAGAGCAGATGTTGTAGCATGATAAAGGTATATTAGTTCTTCACACAAATTTTAACCTTTTTAGTTGCTATATTAGACTATGCATTTTCCAAATAATTATATTTTCAGCATAAAATAGTAGTATAACGTCAATCAAATTTTTATCTGCTTCTCTTTCCCCTTATTATTACTGAAATAACAGAATAAAATTCAGGTAGTATGTGTAAGCTTTACATTTCCTTCCAGTTTCACCATTTCAACACTATTACCCAATTCATAGTTAGTTACATTTAACAGAACCCATACTAGTTCTGAATTCTTTGTTTTTTGACACAAGATGTCAAACTGCTGTAATAATAATAACTTCCATAATAAATAACACATTACATTATTAAATTTCAGTTTTTCCTTGAAAGACTGTTACAGCTATTAGAATAGCTCATAATTCAAGTCTCTACTAGATGCAAATGCTTTAGGTAAATTGATGCTAGAAGTATGAAGTTTAATTAATACTCGTATCTTTACTTTTGAAAAACATATTTTAAAAGACTCTGTTGACAGCTTTTTAATCTAAAATATTTTTCTGTCCTAGAAGTAACACAATTTTTTTTTTTTAAGACCTAGAAACACATCCATTTATGTCTTGTGTTCTGGTGTTTTTTGCTCTCCATTGCCAATGCAAGCCCATCAAAAATTTCCTTTTGTATTCTCCCTTCATCACCCAACATCCAAAATGTCTATCATTTTCAGAGTACCTTTATTTCATGCAATAAATAGTAAGTCAGGAGGCTGGGAAAGAGATAAGTGTCAGAAGATTCCTCTACATCCCACAGTAGTAATATTCCAGTTTCTAGCTGTCTCTTGTGTCTGCAACCAGAATGTCTGTAGGCAGAAACGATTAAGAAATCCTGGTTTCCTCATGCACATCTGAAAACATAATGTTTCCCTTGCAGCTGTCATACTTCTGTTAGTCTTACACAAAATTAAGTGACTCGCATCAAATAAAGATTGACACAAACAAATGGAAATAACACAGAACTAAAACCAATTTCCTATATCCCAACTGATGTTTGTAATGACTGAACAAAGACTGAGGTGGAGGAAACTCCTATCAGTAAAAACCAAAGAAACTTCAAAAAACCAACAAAAGTTCCAAAAAGCCCACAACACTCTGCTCATCTCGGCAGAGATTAAGCATTTCTGGGTATTTTTAGAAAGCCATAGGACAGTTTTATTGCTAGATGCCAACATCACCAGGGAAATTTTTCAAGTCAAAACTTGGCCTGAAGAGGACCTTCACACTCTAAATCCTTTCTGCATCTCGTGTCTTATATTCCCATCATACTGAAAGTAGACATCCTCCCCCAGCCCCAACAGAGTATTGGAGTGTTTAACATTGAACTCTCTATTTAAGCTTATTGTGTTTGGTGTAAAACAGAAAAAGGCTTATAAAGAGTTTCAAATTGTCATTTAGAAGCACAGTGATGGATTCACAAACAACACAGAGTAGCATATTCATTTCAATTACATCTAATATCACTCAGGAGAACAGTGAATAAACCTGAATCATTCTGAATTATTGTAGCACAAGTAGCAATAAAATATGACAGGTTCTGCAACTGCATTATAAAAGGCTGTTGTATTTTATGTAATACTGCAAAGCTCTGAAGTGATTGCATTAAAATCTTTCAAGAACTGATAAATTCAAGATTTTTATATCTCAGTAGAAACGATACACATTTTGCATATATTTGTAAGTGTAAATTTCAGTTTGTGAATTTTAGTAACAAAAAAGAGTGGCTAACGATTTATCAGTGTTTACAGTGCTAGGTAAGATAATCTGGAAAACAGTGAAAGATCTTATTATCAAATATATACTAAGAACAAAGGCAGAGTATAAGGAATTTAGTGAAACTTTATATATCTGAACCTATGAATTTTTATAACAGATTACCTGGATCATGAAAATAATCTGAAAAAGTATTTCCAGAAATGCTATCTTCTCCTTTTCTCATCAGCTCCTTAAGGTTTAGGGTCAGAATCTTGCAGTGGAAAGAAAGACGTCTTACTTAAGGAAGGGCAGAGAGAACATCTGTGAAACAGATATGTAAGTCAAAGCATCTGACTGATTGCTGTCATATACATTCCAGTCTTCAACATCTAGTGGTGCCTAAAAAGCCAAGAATTCATCTATCCATGTTATCACAAATTCTTACCGTTGTACCCAGCACTAAGTAGCAACCTAAGTAATTTTTCTTTGACTGTTTGGGGAAAAGGAGGCTTTTCTCGTTTGTTTCCAGGTTTAATTTAAGCCATTTTTAATGAGCAATAATTGCTAGATAATAGCAATAACCTGGAAACTATTTCCTCCCTGTTCCTAAAGTCTACACACAGAAATTGTTTGTCCTGTCTAATTTTAAGCCACTTGTGAGTCATCTGCCTTAAAAGGCTCACACTTCCAACTGATAGCTTCTCAGATGCTTCATTAGTCACTGAACATTGAGAAGACTGAGAAAGGATTGATTGTGTAAGCATAAAAGTGCATTAAAATCTCATTTTACTATAGATGTTGTCTTATTTTTCATAATAAAGTTTTGAAATTTGAGAGAAGTGTTTTGAGAGAACTAAATGTCAACAGATTTAACATCAGCTATTAAGATGAGATTAAGCCATTACTGATTATAACAATAAATGTGTCTGATCCACACGTTTTTATTGTTGAGTCTAGCTTTTAGACTAGTGGACTCTACTAAAAGAAGAAAACTGAAAAGCAATCGTTTTCAGCATCTTGTATATTTCTGCACTGCAACATCCAGGATACCGGACCAAAACTGGTCAAATAAAAATTCACCTAATCCAGCATTTTTTCCAAAACGTAGTACATGATACATGAAATTCCAAAAAAAGCAAGTACAAGCCAAACAATTAGCCAGAATGTTTAATTCTTCCTTACATATAAAATACTTCAAAATTTCTACACAAAATTGCCTTTTGGAAACAGAAGTTTAAAAGCCTAACTACTTGCAGAACGCTGCTGCTCAGCCTCTAGCTTTACAGTGCTGTAAAACTGCCTACATCATGTCAATATTCAGGCCTCAAACTCAGAAACACCTTGGTGCAATACATCTGTCTTAAAACTGAATAATTCTAAAACTTTGTCAGGACAAAGATCAAGCTGAAGAGCTCCTAGGACTTCAGAAAATGTAGTTTAGAGGCCACATGTATTTTCCCGAAGTATAACAGACTAGGAAAAAAAAAAACCTGATGTTTTTCTGTAAAACGCGAGTGATTTAGTAGTGATTTATGTCTTACTGAGATTTGGCCTAGCCTTGTAACAAATCGAATTAGAGGAAACACAGAAAGAACATGACAATGTCAGACTGACATGAAAGTTACATTTAATAGCTTAAATAAATTTAATACCACGGAAGTTCACTGGGCTACTGTTAGCCACTTTAGGTTATTTTGACAAATATGGATAAAAGTAAATACAAATAAATTCATTGTTTCCCCCTTTAGTGTAAGGTATAACTTTCTTATTTTACAAATAGCTCCAGGGTCAGTAACTGACAATAGCTGATGAGA
Source organism: Dasyornis broadbenti (assembly GCA_013397935.1). NCBI lineage: Eukaryota > Metazoa > Chordata > Aves > Passeriformes > Dasyornithidae > Dasyornis > Dasyornis broadbenti. The sequence continues at coordinate 727,173 of VZRN01000979.1, forward strand.
TTTCTAGCCAGACATTTACTCCCACAAGGAGTTACTAGTACCCTAAAACCACGTAACAGTGAGAAAAAGATCTGCCAGTTTTTATAGTATTTGCAGTTCTTAAAGAGTATACCTGAAGGTTGTGTTGAGATAAACACTTACTAATAAATACTTTGAATGCTCTATTAATATTTAATAGGAAAAAAACCATGTGTTTAAATGTATTTATGTATTTTCTTTTCCTGATGAATTTCATTGCAATAAATACCATTTACTTGGGAGGAAAAAACCCAAACAAAACCAAAAAGCGCTCATCAAAAGGTCAGGTTGTATTTGTCAAGGCAAAGTTCTCTCAGCCTTACTAACATTGAATATGGTAGCCACAAGAGTTACTCTTGCATGACCATTGCTGCAAGCAATGACAGCCTGAAGGGTTTCAGCATGAATAAAGTTGCCTGTTTCAGGAACAAATATCCCTCAACATCCTTATTAATTTGTTTAAAAATATATTCTGTTTAATTCAAAATAATAGATCTTATGTTCAGGTTACAAAATAGATATTATTCTCTTTTCAACTCTTTTCAGTTCCATTTATTATGTTAAAACACAATGAAAGTTTAAATGTTCTATAAAGTTTTCTATCTGCAGGATCATTTTATGATTAATTTCTTGGCTGCTTCCACAACTCCTTATGCTTTGGTTCTCTTTGGGGCATCTCATTGACTCTGCTGTAAAGCCACTCTTGTCTAGATTTCAATCCCACGGGGACAGCACACATTTTCACCTCACAAGCCCATGAAATCACAAGTAAAATCTCTATTTAAACATAACATGATTCAAAAAAGCAAGTTTTTAAATAATCTTTTATAAAAACAAATTGAACATAAAAGGCATTTTATTCTAAGTGGAAGTAAATTAATGGTATCTTGCCAACAAGTGTTTCATTGTAGAGCTGACAGAGCTCCACATCAAGTTAGGGGTATAAATGAACATCTCATCTACACTTAGATATTGATCTCTTATATTCAGTTGTAGGTGGTTTTTTTTTGTCTAAAAAACAAACAAAAAACTGTGTGAATACATATTGTCATGCATGCTGCCTTCTGCATAAGCACCAAACCCACCAGTGTCCAAACTATGTAATCACAATAACCCGTCCTCCTTTGATTGACAAAAAATTAACTGTTTCCCAAAGCATGCGTTCAAATTATTCTGAAAGTAGAAATGTTTCTATTTCATTCAGAAATACTGATACATTTATTTTGTAATGTCTGGATTCATTTTTGGAAATTTGTCTTGGCAAAGCACTATCTGGCAGAACTACATCTAACCAGGATTATCTTGGGAAAAGAAGATGACATAGAGAGGGTACTGAGTATACGAAGTTCACACTTATATAAAAGCACAGATAGAATACAATCTACATGGAAGTCTGGCAGGAGGAGCAGTTTAGGAAAATCAGTACATGCAGCTTTATCCTATTTCAAAGCTTCCTTTAAAGAAAATATTTATATTTTAGCAAGAAAACACAAGGCCATAAAAAGAGAGTGAAAATGAATTTACCTTTCCTTGAGCCACATAAAAGGGAAGAAGAAACGAAAGATTTCCCCCTTGCCATTGTACTCATCCCAACTATTTATAGCACTTTTGTTTGAAACAAGAATTGTCATTGATATAAGAACAAACTGTATAAATGTGTTCACTATAACACAGCTCTTCACAAATCCAAAGACGTTTGTTTCATTTACAACAGCCTGGATATTTATTTGCAGAAAACAATTTGGAAGATTCTAAAAATCAGTGTTTCAAATAAAGTCCAAGAATGTTCCATGTTTTGTCACTTGTAGGTCCACTTGCTGCTTTAACTCTGTTGGACACCAACATAATACATTAGTATCCCAAAAGAGTAATGGGCTTGTAGGATCATCTAGATCTTATGTCTGTCTGTACCTGTTACCAAAGTATATAAACTAGGTTTTGATTCAAAAATTGACTGTCTACTTTTTGTGTGTGAACTCCTGGAGCCAAGTTAGATGTTAAAATCCTTAGCTGGAATATTTTTTTCATTATCCAAAGGTTGATTTTGTAGCCTTACTTACCAAAAGCAAATATTGATACATACTAGCAGTAGAAATACTTACAACATTGGCAAATAAGGCTGTCAAAGATCACTTATGTCTGTGCAAATTAACATGAAATTGAAAAATTACTCCAATGTAAAACACTTGGAATAAGGCGAATATTTGCCAAGGAACATTAATTGAGTACCACATTCAATGTAAAAGGACTTTCCAGAGACCTCTTACAGAGTAATGAAAACATAATCCAAACAGACAGCTGCATAAAAATTTAACAACTCAGTAAGTTCTTAATATACTTAAATTGGGTAAGTTATTTGTCACTGCACTTAATGATTCTCAAGAGCCTGGAATGGCTTAACAGAAGAAATACAAAAGATTTCAGCTACCTAGAAATAAGTATTGCAAAGCCAAACCACTTTTGACATGAGATATTTCACTGCTGCCACCACAGAGGGATTCAGTTTTCAAAGAAGGAGCAGAACTCGCATGATATTTGTACCCCTACCAGATGGAACACAGATTGTATCGACCTCATGGAATTCTGAAAACTCTGGGTGTTCTGGAACAACATTACTTTTATAGGTATATTTTTCGTCACTCTGGGTTATTTTTTAAAGTGCATTCCCAGCTCTCTTACCTCCCTTCATCCCCAGTCATTCCTTGTACAAAGGAGATTTTTGGCACTTGAGCCGTAATCTTGTAATTGGTACTAGGATTCACTCACAAATATACTACGTCAGAGCTTCATGCCTGAATTAAACCTGGAAAAAATTAACAGTCCCTGACAAAGTGAGTTTAGTGGACTATTTCCTCCGGCTAAACCAACACAAATTCCACTGACATTGGAAGCCTGGAATATTAGTTCACTTAATACCAGCCTCCTATGTTTAATGTCGCTGCAAGAACAAAAGTGGGTTTTGCATCTTTCTCTTTGTATGCAAAGATAATTGCAGACACAATAATATTATTTGTATTTTTTTGAAAAATGAGTAAATTTAGCTGCCCAAAAGAACAGAAAGGGAGAATCACCTTCCTTGAACATGACTCTTTGTCATGTCTCTTTTGTTACACCCAGGATGTAGCTGGCTTTCTGGGCTGCAAGTGCACATTGTCTAGTCATATTGAATTTTTTATCAAAAAACAAGCCCCCAAGTCTTTTTCCCCAGGGCTAGTCTTGATCCATTCTCTGCCCAGCCTGTAGCTGTGCTTGGGATTGCCCTGACCCAGATGCAGGATCTTGAACTTGGCCTTGTTGAACTCCATGAGGTTCATACAGACCCACCTCTCAAGCCTGTAAAGGTCCTTCTGGATACCATCCCTCCCTCCAACATGCTGATGGCATCACACAGCTCAGTGCTGTCAGTAAATGTGCTGAGAGTGCACTCAGTCCCACTACCCATGTCACCAACAAAGATGTTAAAGAGCACCCATTTGTTGTGAGGAAAGGGTGGAGAGGAGAATGGTGGGTTTGCTCCAGTGACCTTGCAGCTGGGAATGTTGAGGCCCGGAGAATAACACTGTGGGAAACCCCATATATTATGCCTACTGCTTGTTACCCTCTGCATGTTTTGAGAAGAGGAATTTCTGTCTAGAGATAACAGGTGCTTACAGAGGCTTGGAGGCACTCTCACAGACGTGCTTGAACTCCTTATCTTGGGAGACGGAAGATCAAAGCTCAAACAGCATAACAAGCACAGGGAGATCACAGCATGGTGGTAAACCACGCGTGTGTCTGCCCTTGATAAAACGGCGCAAACAGCAGCTCTGCTGTGTGCTGGGTTGGACTGAGCCTGACAGTGCCTCTGTTCCTGCTTGTGTGTCTCCGCCTGGGTGCTGCTTTGGGATCCTCTGGTTAGTGAGGTAATGAAATAAATTTACTCTTGGCATTTCAGCTGTGGCTTTGGGGGTGTTCTGGATGCCTGCCTGTGTTGACTCACACAATATCTCTGAGGAATGCCACTTGTCACTGCTTTTCATTTGAACATTGAGCCACTGACCGCAAGTCTGCGTACAACCCTCCAGCCAATTCCTTATCAGCGGAGTGGTATTTCCTTCGAATCCATGTCTCCTCTGTTAAGAGACAAGGATGGCGTGTGGGACAGTGTCAAATGCTTTGCACAAGTGCAGATGGATGACATCTGTTGCCCATCCCTTATCCACCACTGCTATAATTCCATGATAGAAGACCACCAAATATGCCAGGCATGACTTGCCTTTAGAGAAGCCATGTTGGCTCTCAGCAATCACCTCCTTATTTCTCACATGCCTTAGCATAGGTTCTAGGAGGATCCACTTCATGATATTGACAGACGCTGAGGTGAGACGTGTATTTCTCCGGGTCTTCCCTATTTCCCTTTCTAAAAATGAGTTATGTTTTCCATTTTCCAGTCGGTGAGAACTTTACTGGACTTTACTGCACTGACTCCCATAGGGAAAAAAAGATCCACCCTATAGTCAAAACTTGCATATATTTAGGCTGTCTTCCTTAATACAGATCAGACCATCCTGAGGCATATTTTTTTCACAATCCTGTTCCACCTCTCCTATATCACTTATTTTTCAGCCTTTTTGAAAAATGTAGTTGCAGCTCCTTAGTGCCCTGCCTTTTCCTCACAAGGTTTGAATAGCAGGGAAAAAGTGAGAAGTCTGACATTAAGACAGAATTCAGCTCAGTAGGTTTACTGTTATAAACCTCTCCTTTTTCATGGCTTGTAAGACAGAACAATTTAATCACGTCACAAAATACTTCTGAGAAATTACTATTAATGCATGCTTTCTAATTAATATTTACAAAAGTTAGGTCCAGCAAACAAGATATCATAATTCTGATCCAGTACCATTTAAAATATTCATGAAGTAAGCAAGTGTGTGAGGATGGGCAAATAATTAGTATTTTCATCAGTTTAAATAAAGAATAAAAATCTGTTTTCCATTGTGTTGTTCACATAATTTTGTGTGTGGCCAAGAGGGAGTGCTGGTCATTATGGTTCAAGTCTAAAATCAGCGATAGATTGCATATTAGTAGACAGTATCATCTATGAAACATCTTGTGGCTGAGTCACCTCACTTCAGCAAGAAGCAACCTTAGTTTAAGGCCACTTGCAAAGCTTGGTAGAGAGCTTGATAAACAAAGACTGTCTGTGGCTTAAAAAATCCCAAGCAAACAAATAAATCCCTAAACTATATATAGTATCAAAAGTCTTACATAGCAGATCTACTTAAAATAAGTACTTTATCAACTCCTACAGGCCTTGTTTTGGGTTAGGACTGGTTGCATTTATTGCTTCCAAAAATGCCATCAGTTGCAAGGTAGTGCATAAAAGGCTGCACTGGTAGCAAGTCCTGCTGTCAAAGAAAATGGGGAAGACAGAAAACTGACAACAATGCACTCTTCCATACAAACTTCCCTTGTTTACTATGGACTCTAGCTCCTTCTTTCTTCTGAGCCTTCTCCTTGCTAAATATCTGTAGTTGTGAACCAGTCTTAAGATGACTCAAATGTGTGTGTGGAGGGAGATTGCCTTTTTAAATTAAACAAGCCTTGTAGTTACCAAGCAGCAAAGCAAACTTCTACACAAAAAGAAAAGAACGTTGCAGCAAAATCTTTTTCAGTCCTACTACTAAAAAGAAAAAAAAAAAAAAAAAAAAAAATTAAAAAAAAATCTATCCATCTTACATTAAGATTATAAAATGCTCTTCCATTCATCTCATTACTGTCCTTACAAGTAAAACGCTCTGCTTATTTGTCAGAATAGCATCTCTCAGGGAAAAAAAGGCTTTAAAGAAACATGAAAACAAAAGGAAAACAACATAGTCACAGGATGCATTTTCACTGGCTGTGAAAGACACTCCAAAATGATCTGTCTGGTCATGAAATGAAATTTCCTCTTTGAAATTCATTAAGTCAGACACTATCAGCCCAATCCTGCAATTCTGATTCAGGCAAAACTGTCATTGACATCAGTGAAAGCTTTGCCTTTATGAAAAAGCGAGAACGGATTTCAAGACTGAAACCTAGTTGTGTTTCATTTCATTACCATCTTATTTCACAAACAAAAACCCATTAAAATCAGAATGATAGTCTAATCTAAAGGAAAAACTGCACATCCATGGAGCACAAACCAAGCATGGTATGAATTGCAGTGGAATTTTATTGTGGCCTTTATTTTAACTTTCCGTTAGATGTCAGGACTGTGCAAAAATCAACATATATTTTCTTTATGAGTGTTGGCTTCTCTCAAAGTGATTTATGAAAACAGATCTGCTGCTAGAAGTGCTGTAGGGTAGACAGAAGGTTGTAGGGAAAATGCCAGCAACTAAAGAAAATCAAGAAAAATAGGCAAGAGCAAAGCATAAAACAAAGCAATATAGGAATACTCAAGTATTTATTATTTTCTTAAGGTATTACAAATACTAAAGATGCTATCCCATTTATGCTTGGGGAAAGAAAAAAACCAAACATCTATTACATCAGACAGATTTTCTTTCCGAACTCTGCTAAATTTGGGAATAGAGACCTTAGTTTTTCTCTTGTTTTTCAAGAGTTCCTGCCTTGCATATGAGTCGAACTAGCAGTTAAGCCTGATTATCTTAAAATTAGCAACTCTATGGAGATGCAAAAGCATACTCTGTGATACCCTGGAAGAACTTTTTGTTAAAAATATTTTGCAAAACTAACTAACTAACAATGTCAATAGCTTAATTTTTAAAACGTAAGAGTTCAAGTCTCTGAAAGATATTTAACGTCAAGAAACAGTTGGATGTTTCAACTTCTATCTTAAAGCTATTGAATTTTTTCTCAATTTTAATTTACCAAAACACCTCTCTTGTTAAGAACAAATATGAAAATTTTAACATTACAGTTAAGCAGTAGACCACATACAAGACTAGAATTATAAATACCCCAAATTTGAGATGTCTCAGTGCCTAATCAGGAACAGCTATAACTACAGTTCATAAATTTACAGAATATCTCAAGTTGGGAGTGACCCACAAAGATCATCAAGTCCAACTCCCTCCTCCTCACATTTGGTGATATTTAGGTAGTGAAATAATAAATCACAGTCCAAAACCTAAAGAAAAAATGGCATAATTGACACTGGTTTAAGGATTCGCTAACTCTTGCAATCAAATGGATTAAGCACATTTATATTTTCTACAACTCAATGAGTATATTAAAGTTATTATACTTAAATCTTGAAGATCTGGCCAAGCATTGGGGAAACTATATTGGCATTGGAATGACACCTGGAAAAACCTTGTATTATTCACTCTAATAAAAGGTAGGGTTACTCAAGAAGACAGAGAATGTTGATTGCAACTACAGGAGTCATTACAGCTTATTGTTACGGAATATCTTAGTATCACATGTTTAAGATTCATGCCACTGTATACAAATCTGTTACTTTGTTGAATGTGCAAGACAGTTTAAAACATGAATACAACAAAATTTGCAGTGCATATTAAAAAAATAAGAAAGAAAATTTTAAAGAATTTTAGAATATAAAGGTTTATTCTAAAGAAAATATCTGCATGTGCATCTTAGTTATTTTATATACAAAACCAGTTTCCCAGCAGGATTCTTTAAAAGAAAAAAGAAATTTAAAAAGAAAATGTCTGAGGGAATAGAATAAAATTTAAAGGTTAGCAGCTTTAGCAACCTGTCCAAACAGAAATATTTAGCAAATTTTTGCTAAATGTGTCTATTTTGAAATCCGCTCATTACAACAGAAAAGTTCTTGAATTTAAAGAAATCATTCACTTGTTAACTTCAGAAAAAAAAAGAAATTGAATTATCTCTTGGAGACAGTTCTCCTCTTTGGACAGTCTTCTAAGTAAATATTTCAGTTCTTAGTATTGTTGAATGTTCAATTTCTTTTTATTTTTTAGATGTGTCTGTTTTCATCATGTATTTTTCAGTATTTGCTGGAGGAGGGGAAGGAATAAGGCTTAAGAATAGTTTGATATTCCCAGCAGTTATTTCATCATGTGTAAGTGGATTACATTAACATTCATTACATGAAGACACCAAATTACGCTTTTTAAAAATTCTTAAATAATATCTTGCACATCAAACTCAGTTTTTTGTGTTTTGAAAGGCAAATGGAGGCAGTTTACACCTTGGAGACACAGTTTCCCCTCTTTTGTTTCATTGCTCAGATATGCTTTAGAGGCCGTGTCCTGCCAGGCAGTTCTTCTGAAATACACTGTAAAGCAGACCTGTGTTAAGGAAACAGCATTGGAATAAAAAAAAAAATCCTGACTTCTATCAGTTCAAGCAAAGTTGTTACTGGGCAATTAGAACCTTTAATAAGGTTTTCCTATGCAACTCACAAAAGTCATCTCCTCATAGATCTGTGTACCTTTCAGCACCTGACAAGGAATACCTAAAAAGCATTTGTTTGCTGCATTATTTAACCTGAGAAGCAGTGCAGCCTTCATCCTTGGAGATGCTCAATGCCAGCTGGATTTGGTCCTATGTAACCTACTCTAGGTGTCACTGCTTGAGCAGGGGATGTGGATGTGACAACTTGCAGAGGACCTTTCTGGGTTTCTAAGATTCCATGATAAGTTTTTAATGGGATCAAAAAATTTCCCAGATTCCTGGATTTCTGGTTTTTTTTCCCTACTGAAATAAACCACTGGGAATCAGGTTTTTAACTGTTTTTAGCTTGATGCACACTGTTTTCCCATAATTATATATATATAAATATATTTATCTCTACAAAATTATCCTGATCTTAACTCTTTAAAGCACATGCCTCAAAACATGACCAAAGAAATCTTAATCATGTGAAATCAGTTGTACCAATTTTAGAAAAGAAACAAAAAAAACCCAACTTCTTGGAAATATTTTTTATTTTCTTGATAAAAAAAACCAAACAACAACAA
>VZRN01000979.1:736187-749805 GCA_013397935.1 Dasyornis broadbenti
AAAAAAAAAAAAAAAGAAAAAAAACCACAAACCAATGCAAACAAAACCCCCCACACTACCAAAAAATCCTCTCACTCCCCCTCAGTCTAATAAGTGTCCTTCCTCCTCACCACAACCTAGCTTTTGTCTGTAGAGAACCTATTCAAGACACTCTAAGCTTACAAGCAATTCTTCACTCTAGGGTGGTGAGGCACTGGAACAGGTTTCCCTAAGAAGTTTTGGATGCCCCACTTCTGGGAGTGTTCTAGGCCAGGTGGCATGGGAATTCGAGCAACCTGGTCTGGTGGAAAGTGTCCCTGCCTATGACAAGTCAGTAGGGACAAGATGGTCTTTAAAGTCCCTTCCAATCCAAACAGTTCTGTGACTCTGTGAACTGCCCAGCATGACAGTATTAATTCTTGAAGTAGTGCTCAGTCAGTTTCTATTCGGCCTCTTCAGCCAAATTAAATCCTTCTTTTGTGTATTATATTAAATATTGCAAAGAAAAGTCTTCTTATGGGAAGCATAAACACAGAAAATCAAAGGACCTTGTTACAAACCAAGCCAAAACTCCACTGCACAGCTGTTAAACTGTTACAATTAGATCCCATAATGCTGAATCCCACTAACTTATTTTCAGTATGCTTGACAGCCCTGGGAATTAGCTGTGTTTTGCTAAGGCTGTAGTGCAGCTGTCCTATTCTGGAAGCAGGAAGGCAGAGATTTCAGCCGCCCAGATGAGAACTTGCTTTGTCTCTGTTACAGTCTCAGAACTAGGAACTGCAGTAGCACCTGCAGCAGGTGAAGATCTGCCGGTCTTGGCCATTTTGTGAGTCTGACGCCATTTGTCTGTCAGTGGTTAGCTATGACTTCATCCAGATGTATTGCTATAAAGCTTCTGTTTCTACTCAGACAGCTCAGACACTGCTCAACCAACACTCTTGACCAAGCATCTCGCTAAACACATTGGAGAAGACTCTTAACACCGAGTCCTTTTAAAAGGATTTTACAAATTCATAGCACATTAACAGCTTTCCCTGTTACATACTACTTGGAAATTGGCAGTTAGGCAATCCAGTGCCAGTAATCTCAAGTGCAACACCATATGTCAGATCTGTTAGAATTAGCAATAACAACAGATAAACACTTACGGTCTCCAGCATGCACAAGCTCCTGAGCACACAGGGAGTCAGTACACATGAATTTTTACAGGCTGTGAAGAAGACGCTACAAGGCCTTGGTGAAACAGTACATTAAAACTCATTTATAGTATCCATGGGAAAAAAAAGTGAGGGCATTTAGGGTTGCTTGCATTTCCCTACCTATATCCCTCAACTGAAAACCCAATGTAACTGGGAACTCTCCTTAGGAGATCTCATAAGCCATGAAAAATTGCGGCGTTATTTCCTCCTTGGGTAAGAAAATTTTGTGAAATCTACCAGATTTTCGGTTACATTGACAAATTTCAGTATTGAGAGGGTATCAACAAAGAAAAGAAGAACTCAGTCTGCTAAAAAGCAGTTTTCCTAGGTTAAATAAAGCACATTCAGCAGCTTTCAGTTGCTCTTCAGCTTTTGCATTAGACTTTTTTCTATTGTTTACTGGATGCTAGGTAGAGCTAAGAAGGGACCTGGCCTACATTTATGCAAAACCCATTCATATCTCTCCTTTCTGAACATTTAATTAGAAACATATACAAATAGTTATGTTTCTTCAACAGACTAGGTTGTAGTATCTTCATGTTTAACAGAAATGTATATGTGTATGTGTATGTGTATGTGTATGTATATGTATATGTATGTGTATATGTATATGTATATATTTACACACACACACATCCTCTAAAACAGGAAGCTGAAAAGAAGTCATTTACTTATTCAACTTCTGTTTTTCCGGTGGAGAAAAACACCTTAGATGAGAAAAAACTACAGAAAAAGCAAGATATTTTCCTGGTCAGTTCACCTTGGAAAATGCAGGGATAATTTTTTCATGTCTATTTAGTGTCCTTCAGAGTTTGGTGAAAGAACAACACAGCATAAATTAATTTTCATAAAGTAAAAGATACAAAAATAATCTGACACTGAAGGCTAAACTGAGTCTATGCTTGAGCATTTTTTTTTAATTTCACAGGCTGTGTCTGTATGCTACTTTCAGGATATATCTGTATGCATTTCAACTCAAGAAAAATTTTTTAAAATATCAGTTATTTTTATGACCTGGCAAAGTCTAGACAGCATTACCCTGGCAGAATGGCCCTCTCTTAGAGCTAATCAGTTAAGGGTAATAGTACAAGCTTTTTCATAAACAAATAGATCCAGCTCACAATGGGAAGTTGTTTGTTTCACTGTCTGGAAAACAAATGGTCTCAGATAAGGTATATCAATTGCTACTGGTCATAAATTACTGTTGACTTTGACAAGTTGTCAGTGAAAAACGAAAAAGTCATATTTCACAATTGTTATCTTAAGACAAGGAAAAACCCCTTTAGGCCCAGCAGTAAACACAAACGCTTCAGGAGTCTCAGACATGCATCTACACCTGAAAATGGTCAGCATGAGACCCAGTCCAACACAAATCTTGTAAAAGCTACCTATTCCATAGGAATAAGAGCAACCCAGGTTGGAAGGGACCTTGACAGATCATCTGGTCCAGCCTTCCATGGGAAAGAGAGCCTTGATAAGATTATTTAGCAATATCCAATTACACCTTGAAAATCTTCAGTTATGAGGACAGATGATGATCATATCCCTGGGGAGGCTGCTCCTGGTATCCTAGTATTTTATAAGATATTTACAGCATTCTGAAATTCTTCCCATTTGCCTTCATTCAATAAATAATAAATTTTAAAAAGACATTCACAGTTTGTAACATATTTACACAAAATGGTTGTATCTTAAAACTTTTCTGAATGCTATGCTGGAAAAGGAAAACTGGGGTTCACTAAGCCATCTTCCTTACTGCATTCTAATGTCTATTGCGATAAGGTCCTTGCACATATCTCATTTTCAGAGAAAAGGTTTCAAAGAACTAAATTTTCCTTTCTTGTATCTGGAAAGAAATTCTGGTTCACTGTAATGCCAGGCTCCAAATGTTTCATGGTTGGCCAGAGAAATTTATTTCCTGACCACTGGCTCTGCAAGATGCCTGCACTGTATTTAACTTCAGAAATTCATTTATATGCGCAACCTTACAATAAAGGATATTATGGCTCACTGCTGCAAATAAGCATGAAGTAGCTTTGTTATTAATTCTGGTAACTCAACAATTTTTCCATTTTACATTTGTTTCACCTAATGACCTTCACTTATTCAAAGCCAATTCCCACAGGTATATGGGGATGCATAATAATGCGAAAACATTTTTCTGAAGTAATAGTCCATAATATACTACCTTTAAGAAAGAGCCCTGTGAAAGAAGGGTCATGCTGGTTATATTGAATAGAAGTTTCTTTCAAAGCACACTCCTTGATCTCAGTTTTAAATACAATCATTTAAATTAAACATAACAGTAAAACATGCCAAGATAAGCCTAAAGACATTTAGATTCTAGAACCTTCTTCCTCACACTGCGTGGACTACATCATTGTAACAAAAATGTTCTGTCTCATTTTAATATTGAAAGAAAAATTAAGACCATAGTTGAAGCCTGGATTATTGATAAACACTGCTCAGATATTTGAAATACAGTGTTTCATCTTATTTTTCACTGACATCAGAGTTTACTCCAGTCACTGCTAATCTTTGTAAGATACTGAAACAGATTAAAAACAAGGAAATTGTTAACTATTGCCTGAGGAAGTAGAGAATTTAGATGCTTTCAAGAATCAATATGAATAAGCTTGGATTTTCTTTATACAGATTTTGTATTACCACTTTTTAAAGAATACAGGACACAGCTTTGTTTTTTTTAAGTACAAAGAGAGCTTCTGAACTATGTCAAAATTTGTCTTTTGCAATTGCTGCTGCACCTCGTTCAAACTTAGTGGAGGTAGCAGTCATCTTTTTCCTAAATGTGTTTTATTTTGTTGCCTTATCTGTTGACAAGGATGTCTTAAAAACTGCAACCATTCCACCTCTATTAAAAGCTTTCAATGAAAGAGATTTTTGCGAAGATGTTTTATACAGCAAAAATATTTTGGACCTTCCTCTAGCAGAAGTATCTTGATATTCATGAAAAAGTTAGTAATATTTCCAACAGGTCAGGTCTGCTTGAAAATCCTATATATTAGTAATGCCTCACACATGGGATTTCTTCTTTACATCCTTCATTGGGTGGTACACAATGAGCTGGATGGATCTCACATCTACATTCCACTATGCCAAAAAGCAGACAAGAAAAAATTTTTACCCCATTTTAGAGTCTGGAAAGAAAAAGAAATAGCAATGCTATAGAACAGATTTTGAAAATAACTACACATTCTCAATATTAGACAACATTAGGATCTCCAAAGCATTTAGAGATTCTTCAGTTTGTCAGAGAAACCAAAAAAACAATTATATTTCCCTAAAAGGGGTATGAAACAGTGCCACAGAGACAAGAACAGGACTGTTGACAGCATCAGTTTTCTCTGTGCTCCTGAAGAACGCATCCTAACCCTACCAAGGCGCAGAAAATGCACAGCAGCTTAATTTGCTTTTTGCCATTACTGCATTCCTGCTCCCTTGGTAGTAGGCCTCATACTGTTAAACATCCTAATTGCTGAACTGACATGCTACATTTGTAATGCAAGGCTATTTACATTTGTATTGGTTTTTCAGCCAACTTCTTTTATTCCAAGGAAGAGGTCGCAAATATCCGCTATAGGATTACTCATCAGCCAGAGACTATTTGAGTTCCGCACGTTTATGTCTCCAGATTGAAAGTATGAATCACTTTTCAGCATCATTTCTGCATATAGACCACAGCTCCCTATCAGGAACCTCATCTGTTCCAAAATCTAACACCCAATAGAACTGACATATTTCTCATCTTTGTCTCTCATCTCCTTAGCTGACAGACAGGATCATTTGTTTAAAAAACCCAAAACACAGTTTGAGGACAATTTCAGGAAGAAGCACCCTTACTGAGAATTAAGTATGAAAAATACCATTTATATAAAATTGAAACAGTGAAGATAAATTGACCTCATTAATTCTTACAGTATCTCTGAAGTTATTCAGGGTTCAAACTGAAACTTCAGTATGTTACTTTCACCACAGTTTTATGATATCAGCTGAATCTGAATTTTCTTGTCTATATCTGTGACTGAAATAGACTTGCTACAAGTTCTACCTCTCCTCAGGAAAAAGCTAAGGTGCAAAAACATACAAGGAAAACGATTCAGAATGGAGAAACTTGATACTTCAGGTGAGATTGCAGTTAGCATATAAGCAGATCAAGATACCTTCCAATGAAAGAAGTTTCTTTTTTCAGCAAAACTCCTTCTTCATTAATGACTTGGATGCAGGACTTGAAGGAACACTAAGCAAGTTTGCTGATGATACTAAACTGGGAGCAGTTCTCAACTCCCTTGAAGGCAGAGAGCCCCTGCAGACAGACCTCGGCAAATCAGAGGGCTGAGCAATCACCAGCATTATGAAGGGAAAGTGCAGGATTCTGCACCTGGGACGGGACAACCCTGGATGTACAGTACAGACTGGGGAATGAGATGCTGGCAAGCAGTGCTGTGGAAAGGGACCCAGAGGTCCTGGTCAGTGTCAAGTTGAACCTGAGTCATTGTGCCCTGGCAGCCAGGAGGGCCAACTGTGTCCTGGGGTGCATCAGGCACAGCATCACCAGCCGGGCAAGGGAGGGGATTGTTCCACTCTGCTCTGCACTGGGGCAGCCTCACCTTGAATATTGTGTGCAGTTTTGGGCACTACAGTTATAAGAAAGATATTAAGCTATTAGAGAGTGTCTAACGGAAGGCAACAAGGATGGTGAAGGGCCTTGAGGGGAAGCCATATGAGGAGCAGCTGTCACTTGGTCTGTTCAGCCTGGAGGAGACAGAGGGGACTGAGGGAAGACCTCGTTGCAGTCTTTAACAGGGAAATGAGAAGGGTAAGCACTGGTCTCTTCACTCTTGTGACCAGTGACAGGACACAAGGAAACGGCTTCAAGTTGTGTCAGGAGAGGTTTAGGGTGGGTATCAGGAAAAGGTTCTTCACCCAGAGGGTGGTTGGGCACTGGAACAGGCTCCCCAGGGAAGTGGTCACAGCACCAAGCCTGAGAGAGTTCAATAAGCATTTGGTGAATGCTTTCAAGGCACACGGTGTGACTCTTGGGGTGTCCTGTGCAGGGCTAGGAGCTGCACCTGATGATCCTAATGGGTCCCTTCCAACACAGAACATTCTACGATTCTATGACGATTGCCAAGCTTCAATAAGGCCAAAACTATGAATTATATGGGAACTTGCCATCCCACCAACACACACAGAACTCCCCTTCACTTATTCTGTTTTGTAGATGCGGAAAGACTTTTACCTTTAAAGTAACTAGGCTTTTTGATGCTACAAGTACTGCAACATGAGCATGTAAAGGTATAGGTTTCCATTTCCTTTGACCGCCTCCATCTTCCTATCTCAAAGTATCCTCAAGGATATTGTCATCCAAAAATTTACAAAAATTGGAAACTTTTGGAAACCACCAGCTTTCAATTCATTAGCTAAAGTATTAAAGCTACAGTAAAATGCAGCTTTATGGAGTCTCACTGTTGTAACTGCGCCATGTAGAAACAGCCTCTGAAATACCACTCTGAAAGAACAAATACCTGTTTGCTTATAGAGCAGGACACGTTTTCTTCTCCCTGGAGCAGGACCACAGGGTCCTTCATGTGCCTGTGCTTTGCAAGCACCTATTTAAGGGCAAAGCAGATATTTTCTGAGCACATGAACACATACATGACCTAAGTGAGTGGGAGTCTCTGCATATCATACCTCTTCCATTTCCCAGCAGCTGTCCTCTTGAAGCGGTTACATTAAGTTCCCAAAATAGTTTCATCCACTAATGTAAAACCTGTATGAGGGCACTCTCTTTCTTCAGATTAAGAAAACATTTGTTTAAGTAAAGCTTTGAAATAAAAATCTCAATGCTGTTGTGATTTTATATTATTTAAGGAGTTTACTACAAGTGAAGAAAGGAATGCACTTCTATAAATTTTGCATGCAGTGCCTGAAATTTCTTTCCTGAAATTATCTTAGTTCAAATGCTTTCTTTATTAATAAATGAAATAAAGCCTTAAGTTCCATATATTTATATCTACACCTCAAGTAAAATTCACGTTATATTGAACTAAAAATGCAGCCAAGGATGCTTCAGTTAATATGTGAAACATATACGTCACTAAAATGGAATGTTTTTATGATTCATTAACACTTTATACTTCTGAAGAGTCTTTTAGTTTATGTTGTAGTTATGTCAAAAAAAGGACTTAAAAATTTTAACATGGTCTCCACTCAATGATAACATAACAGAGATAATAGAAAATAAGTACTTGAAATTAAGGTATAAACATTTTTAATCATTAATTCAAGATGAGGTTTTAGTATTTCTTTTGAACCATATTTCGGACAAAACAATGTTGTGTTGTATTTAAGCAAAATAATACATTTTACAGCAAATTAATTAGCTGAAATAGGTCAAGAGATGTGAAAATTTGTTTAAGAAAAGCTACTGATGAAAAAATGGGAAAAAATAGTTTGATTTTCATTCACAATTCTGAGAATCAGTTTTGAGTAACAATGTTTATAAAGAAATCCCTTCTTTAAGCACAAAAAACAACACAGCCTAAAATATGAAGCATTGAGGTGTCCTTGTAATAATTCTGCTCATCAGATGACTCCCCTATTTTCAACTACATTAAAAAAAGGTCTCAACCCATACTATGTTTTACACATGCAAGCAATCATATTTCTAGCATCAAAATCAAGGGCAGTTAATTTGCATAGGTACAATTTGCTTCTCTGTTAGTTTTTTGCATGGAAAACTATCCCATGGGCAAATTAAAAAAAAACAAAAAACAAACACTCAAGCAAACAGAAAAAACTGAAAGAGTCACACTGGGAAAATGGCAGGCTACTCTTGATATTTAATAATTGTTCTGATATGATTACATGAAGTAATTAAATTTAAAAAAAAGAGGAGCACTCACTAACTAGCAGGAGCGGTCACCCTTGAGGCTTGAGCCAGTGAAACACTCGCAGGGGCGCTGACTCCAGCAGAACAGCTCATTTGCTTTGAGCTAAGCAGAGTTAAATGGATTGAACCCTTGATTAATAAAGGGAGATAATCACAAAGTATGAAGTTTACTTGCAAATCTTTCTGCTTTTGATTGAACTGTGCACACAATGGTTCATAGGCATTTCTGCACTCTTTACAGACCACTGTTTGTTCTGAACTCTTTTGTAAAACAGACAAAATACTAAGTTCCCATTGACTCTTATTTTCCAACAGAAATTATAGGCACATAAAGAAAAGATCAGATCTTGCTTCAAGGCAGTCAAGACACCACAGTGAATTGATCAGGTACACCTCAGAACTTCTTTTCAGTGATGACTACTTTTGGAGTACAAATTTGTACTGTGTTTATATCCTTGCTTAGTTGTCTTCCTATAAAGTGAATACATACAGACATTTTTTGTAACCATAATGAATATTATTTAATAATAATTTTATATTTAGATATCAGACAATTTGGTGGTATTTTTATGTATGTAACTGTTATTTACAAGACTGTGGGGGTTTTCATGTGATATATTATTACTCTGAAATAATATTTACATATTACACAGAAATAACTCTTCTTAAAGTTGAGTGAGATCCTACACTAAGTAAAATATAGACCATTTATCTACATTTTAATTTCTGTTACTACTATAGCTCACCTCCTCAGAGACTGGCGTCACATATAGACTAGCACAGATCTAAAGATCATGATGGATAAAACAGTTGTCACTGGAACTCGGGAACTCCATTTGACTTATGAGAATTAAGGCTTAAGATAGAATGTGTTTGAGAAGAAGAAATATCTGAAGAAAAACGCATTCAATCTGGTTTCCCAGTTTTTTAAAAGACTGCAAATTTAATTAACCATGAATTAGAAACAATTTCTTTGTATGCATCCCAAAATTAAATGCAATGGCCAACAGTTCAGCAAACCAAACCAAAAAGTCTATTTGCTTTAGTTATCCCAAGATTTGCTTTTGATGCAATACATTTTCAGAATGTTATGTTTCAGCCTTGTGGGGAACACCTATATTTTTTACAGATAAAACTGTCCGGCAAATGATTTTGTACAGACTCCACTTTGTTCTCAGAGACCAAAATACATTTCTAAGCCTTTTCATGCTTATTCACGTATATCGAACAACTACATTTTTCTTTTTAGTGAAGTTACTCTCATATTTTAAAATTAGCCTTTTTATTTTTGGACTGTGTTTATCGAAAAACATTTATTCTATTTGTAGTTTTGTGTTTAGTAATAGGTCAAAGCCTCTGGGGTTTCACACTTGAATGAATTACATCCTGGGGAATCCTGTGTACTGAGAAAGCCAGACTAATTAACATAATCAAACATGTCTCAGTAAAACCAGTATCTAAAACTACAGTGATGTCATATCCCATCACAACACCCTCTTAATACACTGGAATGTTCGAACTGGCAATACAAGTGTGGCAAGGACTACATGCATGAAGTCTTTATTCCTTACGATTATGATATATGTGGCTTTCAACTTTCAGTTTGGAAGCCAATCTAGTGCTTGTAAGAAAGTAAATAACTCTAATTTTGTGGCTGAATATATCATTACAAAACATTTTGGGTTTATAGTTTCACATGTTTTAACACTGGAGTCATCGCTGACTTTAACTGAATCTCAAGGATCATCAGATTTTACCCAGTGGCTTCTGGACCAAACCCAGAACATACAGCTGACCTAGATCTAAAGACTTTAAAGGGGCTAGTTCTGCTCCCTCATTAGAAATTCCAGTCATTTAATTGTTTCAAAGTGGGATTATTCTTCTTCTATTCTAAATTAATCTTTCATCAGGTTCCAAAGTGGGATTATTCTTCTTCTATTCTAAATTAATCTTTCATCAGGTTCCAATCTTGCCAATTTACACCTCTACTGATACTAAACTTTAAAAATTTTTTACCTTCACTTCACAATTGCATTTACTTCGTGCAGGTGTCTAAAGACCTTTTGTTTTTTTACAAGATGAACTTTAATCTTATATTGAAGTATTCCAAACTGTAACATTTTTGTGGTTTTTTTTGAAACCTTTCAAATTTGTCAGCTCTTTTCTTACAGAATGATTAAACATACTGAACCATAACGTGTTTATGATTGGGCATACTAAAATGATAATAATAATTTCTCATGACCACAAGTATGATTCGTTTGTCTTAATGTTCCAGAATAATTCTATCACACCAAAAAGCACATTAATTAATCCTTCCATCCATATGTGCATTTTGGTTCCTCTGTATGAATAATTTTGAGTAGCTGCATTATCTTGCATTCAGTTGTATAAATTGTGTGTTAATAAACTGAGGTAGTCTATAATATTGACCCATCTTATCTCTTGCTGTCCAAATATAAAAAGTTTTTTAAGTATCCCCATTTTTAGAACCAAAGAAGAAAATATACTGTTATGATCCACATTAGGAACATCTTCCAGTAACCCTAAAGCATTTTTTGCCTCCCAGGCTACTCCTGGTGCACATATCTCAAGCTCATAAATACTAGTGATTTACTTTCATACATACCTAAATCATGGTTGGACAAGAGAAATAGTAGCTGTCCAGCCTGCTGGTTATAAGGAGAATTAGAGATTGACATTAGAATATTTTGGCGAAATATATTATTTCAACATACTAGTGTTTTCCATTTGTAAAGAATGTATTTCAATTAACCTCCAATACTACTGAAAGTAAACAATGCAGCTCAATTTTGTATGCATATGGAACACACATACCAGCTATCATGTTTTGAATGATGAGCAATATTTTTGATGTTTTTATCCAGGTATATGAGGCAAATATCAATAAACAACATTAATATTTGAGACAGTAGCTCTGTGGATTCTGGTTTTAAAATGGATGTTCAAACAAATCTCACCTTTTGTTCTACTGTAACTGCCAGAAGTATCAAGAGATACCATAAAGATCTTCTAAAGATGGGACATAGTTATTTGTATAATAGCTTTGTATAATAAGCAGGTAAGTCTACCAGTAATGATAAGGAAAGACTGAAAAGATAGTAATTAAAACAACAGTGAATTAAAACATACATAACAATTAGAGAATATTTTATCAAAGTTTGAAGTCAACAGTATATGCTTGAGTGCTTTGTTGAACTGGAACCTTTTAAAAATTAAGGTGAGTTTTTCAAACTCTCTCAGAAGGGAATATTTTAATATTCAACACTATCCACAGAAAAATTTCAAAATATTTAAAACAACAGTCTTATTTAGCAGAATATAATAATGCAATGGCAAAATGGCTACTTAAAGCACAAGCAAGTGTATATTTTTCCCACAGTGATTTTGAGAAGCTTGAACTCTGCATATCTAAAGTATAGCCTGCATTTATAATTAATAGAACTGTTCCTATTGGAGACATGGAGAGTTCGTGATGGTAGTTTTAACTAATAGCACCATAAGAAAAATCCATTTTCCTCAGTGCAAATAAATTAAATGTTAGACCAGTTCATTGTTGAAGTACATAATGCACAAAGACAAATAGTGCCTGGAGAAAAAGCCTCACTGCATACTTATTTAAAGGAGAAAGATAAAAATCAACTGTTCTGAATATACAAAGAAAGTACTCCACTGATTCTGTAGAGCACCTGCATTGACAGACTGTCCCTGAGCAAATAGGGGGATTCTTCAGTTTGTTTGTTATTGTGTTTTCGCTTGAGGGTTTTAACAAGTTCCTTTCATGATCATTGTTGCCATTCAAGGCTACATGGAGAACAAAACCAAAAGCATCAACTTTTTGCAAAGTGGATCTAGAAACTTAGAGCATCCCTGCCTTTATGTAACTACTGCTAATTACATAAGTTCAGGCAACAGAGGAAAATTTGTTAATGATATTCTAGTGCATTCTTTGCCGTACACTTGATAGGTAACAACAATGAAATCTCAACTGGCTCTAAAATGTGTGGTAGGTATTATCTTTTAGCAATACCTGCTGGGAACAACCTCGAAGAGCTAAAAAAAAAAAGGATATTGTGAAAATGGACAATGTAAGTTAAGAACTGCGGTGAAAGCTACATGTGGGATTTTTCAAATTAAAAAAAAAAAAAGACAATATACCCAGAGGTAGAACGTATGATTGCTTTCAAGATTACTAATGAAATACCATATTTCTAACTCACACCTATCTTTAGATATAAAGAATGCATAAAATCCCCATTTCTTATTTCTTTCCTGCATCTCGGCTACTCAATGACCTTTTAATCTTTTTTTCTCTATTCTGTGTTAAAAGTTGTTCTATTTTTCACTCTCTTTCTCTCTTTCAAGCTTCCTTTTTTTGTAATGAGTTTATTATACTTCCCTCAAATTTCAGTTTCTTTTACTTTGCTTCATGTGCCTTATCTTGCTGAACCTTTGCCTTTCTCCACATCTGCTTCTGTCTTTGGCACTTTAGTTTTAATAGTTTTAATAAGAGTCTAGCATGAGATGATCATGTGGACTGTGCGACTATATTGGAGCTGCACAAGTAGCAGCGCTGCCATCTAACACAAGTTAGTGGCTACAGGAAACAAAAAGTTGGCAGGTTATACTGAGGCAGTCAAGGAGAGCGGGTTAGGCCTGGTTGGATGCAGTGTACAAATGCAGTGATCTGGCCTGAACCAGTCCCCCCAGATTTCTCTTTTCGCTGGCTCTCCCAGACATGATGTGAGTGTTCAAAGGCCATTGCCTTTTAGGTTCATGGAGCACCCCTACTTTACAGTCTTATACATATTTTCCCCTTCTGTCCTTCTCCACGTGTAGCGCTTCCTGACAAATCCTTCATTTTACTTTGTGCACAAAAAATACAGATTCCCACAAGAACTTCTCAAACAATATTTCTCAATATGAACTCATAAAGCCTCATCCTTTGCTAAGGAAACAAGCTCCTGGTTTGCATGAAATGTTTGGTTTCTCTGACTATGAATGTAATCATGTCACTTTCCTACTACCACCTGTAATCTTAACCTTATTCTCTGTCCCCCTCTGTTCTCATGAAAAACTTTCTGGTATCTCTCTTAAGATGTTCTTTGTCTTGTTCCTTGCCATAATCCCTTCCACTCTTCTTCCAAGTCAAACTTAAACTCT
Source organism: Dasyornis broadbenti (assembly GCA_013397935.1). Lineage (NCBI taxonomy): Eukaryota > Metazoa > Chordata > Aves > Passeriformes > Dasyornithidae > Dasyornis > Dasyornis broadbenti. The sequence goes on from VZRN01000979.1 coordinate 749,466, forward strand.
TTGGGTTTCCCTGTTAGTCTGCCTTATGGCACTAGATCATCTTACTTTTCTGAAAAAGTCAAATAGAACAGGATATACTTTTTCTGTGTCAATCAGCACTTCAAAGAAGAAACTGAAATACAGCTACGAGTTTCTTACCCGCCCTCACCCATTTCCTAAGAAAATGAATATACCAGGCAAAGCATACAGGCAAAGCAGAAGCGCCTATCTTTCCCCAATCCTTTCCGAGACCCGAGGTTCAGTGAATTCACCCGACCTCTTTGACGGTCGCTACACCGCGTAGGCATCGACTCCGCCGCCCCTCTCCCCGCGGAAGGGCAGGCGCTCAGGCAGGGGCTAT
>VZRN01000979.1:764323-815035 GCA_013397935.1 Dasyornis broadbenti
AAAAAAAAAAAAATCCTATGCTTCTGACCTTGTTAAACTAAAAGCTTGCTTTCCCCATTAATTCTACTAAATGTATTTTATGAAGGTCTATATTGCTCGGAAGAGGGTTGGAAGACTTGCTTCGTATCACAAAATCTTATTACTAAAATTTTCAAAATGCAAGACACCATCAGATGATCCAACACCACCAATTAGAGAAGCATTTCCTTCCTAGGATACCTCTTTAATTCCATGGTTAGCCTGAACAATTTTTATTTTAAAAATTGATGAATTCTATCACCATTACATATAGCTACAGAATCAAGGAGACTACTAATGAGATTAATTCACCTAATCATTACTAGCAAATTGGTGAATAAGTACCACTAGACTAATTTACTGAAATGCTTTTGTGTAGTAATGTTTGTGAGATGCAATTAAATGCATATTGGCTGCAGTTTTTGCTTTCCTTCTAAGAGTGTAATTAATTTCTTTGAGCTTCTCTGGGAAGCATTTTAATATAAAGTGCATTAAAAACATTCAAACATCAGCTGGAGAGAATGGACCACAAACACAACATGCAATTGCTTCAGGGGTTTGGCCACACTTGCTGTCTGAGAGAATAAGCTAAATAATGAAATGAAAGACCTACTGGACCATCACAATGAGTGTAGCAGCACTGTAGTATGCACTGCAAGGTGAAATGCAAACCTTCTACCTCTCTGAGTGACTTAAAATAGATCGTGTTTGAGACAAAAGAAGTAATTTATGATCAGATGAGGAAAATCACTAAGACAAACATGACAGTAAGTTAGTATTAATGTAAGATTTTCAAGAAAACCATGTAAGTAGTTTACCTATGCAAGGAAGAAAATTAATTTACCATATAATTCAAAGATATTTTTTATCAATTGTATTCAAAAACAAGTCTGTGAGACTCAGGAGACTACCCTCATACTAATTTGAATAAATTAGCGGACTGTCCTAAATTGGACTTGGAAACATCTCTCTAGAGAAGTTTCTAGTAGAAGGTGTAATTACAGCATACTATATCCTTTTTATCTCTGTCACCTACCTGTAGCAGCAACAAAATGAGAAGACTCAGCAAATGGTGTAAGACGTAATTTCTTCCTTCACTTTTGTCTATACTGTTCTTATTAAGCCCTTCTGTAGCCATATAATCTTTCTTATAGAAATGGTGATGGTAGTCCATTATTTCTTTTCTTCAATATTTTCAGACAAATATATATTTTTAAGGCTGAAACCACACACTGAAAGCAATTTTTAATAACCCAGCTTGACAATGAATGTTTAAATGAGGGGAATCAGTGAAAAACAGCACTTTCTGCAGCACAAAAAATGGGAAGTCTCAAAGGTAGTAGCACTGAAATTACCTTTGAAAATAAACCTTTTAAAATAAAGCTTATATAAAGCACTTTGATATGTAAAGTTCCTTTCCTTTGTTTGTGCTTTGGTAAAAGTGTGCAGAAGTTTGGGATAGATAGAGACAACTTACAGGTAGAACACAGTAGCTCTTCAAAAAAAAGGACATGGGAAAGCAATCTGATTTTGCAGCCTTAAACGTCTTAGAGAAGAAAACATTTGTGGAGATTGAAAATTCCTTTTGAAGAGTTTTCCTCAATAATTTTCTTTTGGAGGAAAGGAAGAGAAAAACGTTCTCTCACAAATATGCCTGCTTTAGACATTTCAGGAGCACAGATTCGTGACCCATGCTTTATCTTGGTAACTAAATTGGCAGCTGCTAGATGAGATCTCCCATTTAAATTCCATAGATACTGATGCTCTGGCTGTATAGTTGTGTTAACGATATATGTTTTCAGACTTCTCTAGTAGCAATTATTTTAAAAACATTCAAGAATCAATAAAAATGTAAACATATTCTTAGCAGAGCCTTAAAAAAGAACTGAGTCCCATCACCTGCAATCACAGTCATACATGTCACAGCACCCTGAGGCCTTGTTCCATCTTGAAACACACAGGGCTTTTCTATCTCAGCTCAAAGTGTTAAACTATTCCCGAACTGAAGTGTTTCAGGTGTTAAAAGTCTTTTCATTTTGGTCTAGATTTATCCCTGGCTACTTCACATCCATTTGCTTTCATGACAATATTATAGTTTAGCTTTCAATTCTTTATTCTTTGCAGGTGTGTATCATAGATAGAAAATTTATGTCACTTTTTCCTAGTAGTGGTCAACTTCTGATTTTTTAAGCTGCTTCTAGTTTATGGGCAGCTCAAGTGCAGTTTCTATTCTGGAGTTTAAGTCCCTACTGTGCAAGGAGTTGATGCTCATACAACTGCTTAGTAAGTCAAATATCCAGCTGTGAAAGGAATTGAGCAAGATGAGCCAACACTACGGCTGTAACTTGCAAACCTGATTACAGCAACTGCAAGCCTGCAACCCAGTCCCTCTGTAGAAGCACCCTGGGAAGACATCATTTCACACTTGGAACAATGCCCATTGCTTCCCTTCCTTAAGCTACTCAAATCAGTCAAGTGCCTTTTGACAGTCTGAAGATTTCTGCATGAGATTTGTAATGTTTAACCTGAATTTAGCCTGCTTGTCTATATAGCAGAACTCATTCCTTTTCACCAAGCTAGCCATATATGAAAACCAATACCTTATGTTTTACTAAATTGTTTCTTCTAGAAAGATGTATTGTCTTGGTTGGTACAATTTTGTCTTCTGTTGTTACTAATCTGTGTGTCCAAATTCACATTTGAATTTGTCTGTCTCTCATTGGTGTTCCTTCTGCCTTTCTTCTTTAGATAAATGTCCAGCATTTTCTGCCCCCTTGAGATATTTATACACTTCAATCATACTATTTTTTTTCACTCTTCTTTTTTGATAAACTAAGCAGATTAAGCTCTTAAAGTCCCTTACTTGAAGCAAATTTCCTTAACTCTCAGGTCATGGCTTAGTGTCTTTGTTCAGTACCTTTCCAAATGCTTTAATGTCCTTTTAAAACTCGGACATGGAATTTGATGCAACATCCCAGAACTGGTCTCATTAATATCGTATAAAATAATAAGTGACCTTCATGCTTCTACTCACTCTTTCAATCCTTCCGCACCACTGGGTAACACAGTAGCGCAGTGAAAACTTTACCACAACAGCGCTGAGTTGTTTGATAAATTCTGAATCCTTCTTCACTGCTTTCTCCAGCTCTGCCCACATTCCCATTTCATACATCTCTTAATATCCTTCCTCTAATTGTTTTAAACTCTTCTACTTAAATGGGCATAATTTAAGAAATAGGTTATTATCTTCACATCATCAGTATTTATGTCTCTGTCAATTCTTTTTGCATTTCTTAGTTTTAACTATCAGCTGTTTAGCATTTTCTTTCCAGATTATAGATGGCATTGCTGAACACTATTCTTATAAGTAACCTTTTGTCTGAAATTTAGAATGTGGGTGCTGATCTAGAGAAGCTGCATCTTGTCTGTTCAGTTTGCTTTTTACTCTCTAACATTTATATTCCGCTTGAAATATCTTCAGCTTGACCTAACAGTTTCTGATTCAAATATGACTATTGGTAGGTTATGCACTGTCACAGACCTGTGATTTAGGATGTTTTCCCATCTCAGTGAATGAAATTGCAACTTGACAGTCTTCATGGCATTGATTCAAAGCTCATCTGTCCTCAGATTTTAGGTAAAGAAATAATTTAATAGACAGAATAGGCCAAAGACAGGAGTAATTATAGTCCTTGTGATTCTAATTTTCTGTTCATGTCTAGTTTTGTGTAACAGCTTATTTGAAACAAAAATTCTTCCCCTAACTTTTGATTATGTAAATTTATCTGGTCATAAATAATCTTTGAATGCATCTTTTGACACTTTCATTTTCTTTCTTGATTCTTGTCCACAACTTCGGTTAAAAATTTGCTTTTTAATTGTTTCTGAAGGCTTAGTTTACATTTTAAAGAAATTCAGGATACATCCAGGAAATTGAAATCAAGTATTGTTCTAAGTCTGAAATGGGAAAATGTTTTAAATCCTTGTAACTCCTAGTAGTATCTGCCAAAAACTCACAAGAACAACTCAGAATCACTACCAGAGAGAGCATTCTTGTTGGTAGCTTTTCCTCATGAAATATGAACAGACTAGAACATTGTGAGACTATAATCTCTCTTCAATAAAAGACTTCAGCAATGGGAAGTTTCTACCTGTTAAAAAAAAGTGTACAGCTTTCTTTCTCAGTAATTGAAAGTCACATAATGATTTATGCTAATCACAAATCCATTGTACCTTACTTTTGAATGTACTTGCTGATATTAAAATTCCTGCTGATATTAAATGCCTATAATTCCACCTGATAGAAAATGCATGTACAAATTCTTTAAAGAACTGTGGCAGGTCAGAATGAATTCCCTCTGGAGGCATGCAAAGCCATTCCTGGACTTATGCAATAGTTGTGTATTGAGGATGAAGCTATGTGCATTATTAACCCTGAAAGAAGCTCAATTCTTAATTCATGAAAAGAATATACCTTTCTCCAACTCCTTAGCCAGACGCCTAGCTTTCAGAGACAGTGTGCAATAAAACTGAAGAGCCCTTATCATGTAGAGTAAATTTTAATATTAATCTGTAAACAGAAAATCCCTTCCTCAAATCCACTGCTTTACTCAGGTTTTACTATATTATCAAGTCTTTAACTAGATGAGTATTCTACATGTAAGCTCTGATTGATGAAAGTTTTATTTGTCCAACAGTATTCTTGAAATATGTATTTTCAATTAAAGTTACATCAAAAGGGCAGAATTCTGCAGAACTCAACCACCTTTTAATCGTAACACCCCAAGCCTAGAAAAAGGCTTGGGGTGTTACGATTAAACATTACATTCCTTGAAGAAATATTTAGTTGCAAATTATAGCTGACTTTTGAGATAAAACTTGTTTATACTAAATGCATTAATTATGCTTTAAGTATTCTTTTTGTAAGCAGGCATTAAATTATTCAAGATATTCTGAGACTTATAATTGACTAATAAAAGCAAACATTAACGATGCCATCATATGAAAAGGTAAATGCCACTTTGAGAAAATCCATAGTCACAGCAATTACTATTTTTCCCAGTCAGCATTAGTTACCTGAATTCCATGGCAAAGCAAGAACTACAAGTACAACAAGGAGATATTTAGAAAAAGGTCAGTGAAGTGTAAAAAGGTCAAACAAACAAATTCTTCCTTCCCAGAAAGTGACATTGAAGCCAACAATGGGCCTTTCTATATTTGTGTTCTGGATAATTTATGTATATTAAGAATAAAAATACAGGATTGTATATCCTGTAGTATGGAAATTTTATATACCTACAGAATAAAAATATATATTTCTTACAATAGACTATTAGAAAGAAATCTGTGTTTAAGTGTGAATACTAAGTGTATACACACAGTAATGGTTCTCCTGCCTTACGAGTAGGTAATATCCAGCAAATGGTAATTGGACTCACATATTTTATTTGCTTTATAAACGCGTGGTGTTTTACAGAAACATAACTCACTACATGTTGTAATAATGTGATGAATCAGATCTATTCAGAATTACTGATAATGAAAATTATGGCAATAGGATAATTTCAAACTGAACTATAAAAAGAATATGTTGAATACTTACTTTCTCAGAAAGGGAAATACATTTCTTCTACGGGCAGAAATAAAGAACTAGGTTAGCTACTGAAGGAGAGTAAAGAAACATTTTTACTGAAAGAGATACCAAAATATTCAAAATTATTTAGAAATATCAAAAAATGTAGCCTTTTATGAACACTTTAGGAATATACAAATGAACTTACACATAGAATAGAATAAATACTAGTTAAGTAAATAAACTCAAGGATTGAATTTAACTTTCTGATTTAATATTACAATTAAAAGCCTTTTTTTCCCATTTTTAATTGAAATGTGAGCAAACCATAGCATCCTAGAGGCTTCTATGCTCATATTCTGTGTGCCCAAATTTGTAACTCTCAAGGACTAATACGAAATATGTTTTTATTTGAGACAATAAATCCAAATTTCAAACTTGAAGACAAAAAATTTAGCAGACCTTCTAAATGGAAGTTTCCATAAAAGTGTAACTTTTAAGGCCATGAGTAACAGAGTCTTGAAAAGAAAGAAATTGCATTTCCAGCCTGCAGTCCACATGGCCTCTGCATACATACATACTTGTATGGAATTTTTCCATTTTGATATGCTATCCATTAAGAAGAAAACTTTAACATAGGTTTTTTACAAGCCAGACAATTCCTAAGGGCTTTACATTGCTTTACATTATTCCCTGTGTTTACTTCTAAACAAAAGCACATTTAAGGAGTTCTAAAAGAGTGAATTGTCATGGAGACACTGAGTGGGATAAGTGAAAGAGATTTAAGTCCTTCTGTAACAGATGTTTGTCTTGAATTCAGCACAAACATACAAAGTTCTTTATCTTTTTTGAGACTCCAAAAGCCACAAGTGGTTTCAGTTGCACTGTGTATCACAATGTTATTCAAAAATTATATATTTTCTGACTATTATGTTTCCAGTGTGTTGAACAGCACTCAAGTAAGGGCTGTTCCACACTACAAAGACTTTCTTTGGGTCTCATGGCTGATCACAGTGCCACTACTCTGCTCTCTTAACTTGTGCAGAACACACTTTAGAATGTCAGTGGGAGTTTTGCATACATATGAAGAGGAAGCTGTAGGAGATGGCATTTGTCATGTGGCCCTGAGAAGAAAAGTTTATCCTAAAATAATTTCTTCAGTAAGTTGTTAGGGGTTTTTTTTCACTGTGGCAGTCACTTTTGTTTTAACAGAAAATGAAACTCTAAGACAATGTTAAAGAATACCACCTGCCAAGAGACTGATCTGTTTTATTATGGTTATATATCAACATAAAACAAAAGTTGGTGATAGTGTTACTATTCTAATAAAGATCCTTAGTAATTTTTTGTTTTTTGTGATCCAGACTTCTATCACAGCACACTCAGTTAAAATAGATCAGTCTTAGAATAGACTTCAAAATATGGCATTCCACATACACAGCTATTTCTGTAGATGACATTATTTATCTCTGTGATAATGGTATGGATTAGTGTTGACTGAAAATGTTATTAGTCTTCAAAAGTTCTAAGGAAGAAGTAACCTATAACTGTGCAGCATAGCAGAATAAAATTTACGTATTAAGTGATAGATATAGAAAGAACTTACTGTGTCTATTTAGTATTACTTAACTTGATAGACTATCTTAGCCTTCCTGTTTTCCTGTTCCTAAAGAAATGAACTATGATTGACTAAATAAAATTAAAGTTTCCCTAAAAAAACTTCTAACAAATGTTTTGTTTGTTTGTTTGTTTGTTTGTTTGTTTGTTTGTTTGTTTGTTTGTTTGTTTGTTTTTCCTTGCTGTTAGCTTGGTAGCCACAAAGGAAACAGACAGTGCAAGATCTCGTAGCATGCCAATGTCACCATCTGATTTCCTGGATAAGCTTATGGGTAGGATGTCAGGCTATGACGCAAGGATCAGACCAAATTTCAAAGGTAATTTCAAAACTAAAATTTCAGGTTTTCAGTATGTCAATATCACTGCTTACACAAATGGAATTTCTGAAACAAATATGAAAACAAAGAACTACATTCACTGAAACAAAAAAAAAAAAAGTGACTTCTTTTTCCTTTCCTTTGTATTTATGGCAGTCATTTCAGTGGCAATACACTCTACCCCTGTCACTTTCACAGCTGCCCAATTGCAGGCCTTTCATAAATATAGTTTATCATTAGATTTGTGTTGTCTAGTATGGTTTGTTGGTTTCTTTCCTTTCCTGAAATGCTTGCTGATGGATTCAGATTCCCACTTCAGATTGCCATAGCCTGAAACAGTTCAGAAAACTAGTTCTGTGAAAGATAGGCCAAATCCTCATGTCTGTCTGGCTCTAAGAGTGTGTTAATTACATGACCATCAAACTCAAGACAGCTTATCTTAGTTACCAATTCTACCACCAAATTACATTCCTCACTCCTGGGCCCCAGTTGTTCCTTGAAAGGCCAAAAGGACCATCTTTCCTCTTGTTCTTTTTCCTGTTCCCAGTTCTCCATTGAAACTGCAAGTTCTCAGTACCCAGGATTGTCTCTTGGCATGTGCCTTTTATGCATTTATCATGAAGGAAATTCTAAGACTGAAAGGGCAAAGTTTGCAAATGGAATGATTACGTCTTCCACGGATCTTAGCATGAACCATATTATCCAGACTCATGCATGTCAGAGTATTTAATGAAGGATTACACAAACTGTATTTTTGTAAGAATATGCAAAATATTATATAGACAAATGCCATCCATTCTAACTTTTGCAATCTTGGAGTTTTAGGTAAATTTGACTATTCTTTTCTTTTTTAAAACAAGGAATTCCAATATTATAGTGGAACCATATTTAACTCTATTACTGAATCTTTAAACAAAGTATCAGTCTTTAAATTATGCAGAATATGAATAATGTTTTAAAAGAATAAACCTATTGTGATTAAAAATTATATTATTCTTATTTTGCCTTGGCTACTTCCTCCTATGCCTATCTTCTTGAGTCCAAGAGATTCTCTTAGCTCTAACATTTCACTATAAGGCTTTACTCCATGTTTACTACAAAAATTTTCCTTCAAGCTGGCAGTGCTTTCTCCTCTAAGTCATCTGTCACTGCCTTTCCATCTTAATTCTTATTCAGCAAGAAATGTTATAATTTTTTGACATCTCCAAGTTCCAGAAACTTAACTGGTTTTGACTCTAAAGCCACTGCTATGTGCTGGTTTTACCAGAGTTTGCCCAGTCTTATTCATAAGGACCATATAAGAGATTTGTCAGATTACTTCCTCATCAGCAAACCATAAACCATAAAACCATAAAAGTTGGTTGTGTATATATAAACTTACTACCCAGGATTTTCTGCAGCTGGAAATGCTTCGCTTTTTTTAAGTTACTGATGCTGATATTTCTCGGAAAATTATAAACGTGCACTGGAATTTCAAACACATCTCTAGATGATTTGGGTATTGAATTTTGTAGTTTGTCATGGAGAGCATCTAATCACAATCTTCTGATGAGGCTACAGTGAAGAATAGGCTGATGGTTTAGAGATTATGAAATTCAATGCAGTTCTTCTTGAAAGTATAATTCAAAGGATTAAGAGCCCTGTTTTGTAACTATTGAAACTTAAAGAGACAAAACCTAATTTGACATTGTTCCTTTTCAAAAAGTGCACATTCTAAATCTTCTGGACAGCTATGTGGTTTGAACAGATCTGCCCAGAATGATTCAGATGTACCACTAAGAACAAGTATCTCCTTAAGTGACTTTGCCACTTTTTGGTTAGTTTTATTACTCCTTGAACAAGTGCTGGGGCTTAATACTTTTTTGAGTTTTTAAACTGGTGATGGTTTCAAAGAGAGAGGATGAGTACTAATAAGATAACTCAGACATTAATTTAAAATAATTTTTTCTCCCAGTAAAATTCCTATGTAGACAAGATTTTTAACTACCAATTTTAGTCACAATTAATCTTGGTCAAGGAAAAAATTATATATTTTGTCTACATGCTCTGCTTTTGGATATGGAATTCTGCATATCAGTTCTTGCTCAGCAAATATTAATAGAGAAGATATGGTATTTACTCAGCTATGGAATACAACAGGAAATTAAGAATTCTTGTAAAATCTTTGTTCCAGTTGCAATTGTTTTTCCTGTTACATCAAACCTGTAGCAAGATATTTCTCTTACTCAGTGTCCACATACAGAATATACTTCACTGCCTTTCAAATTTGAACACAATTATGTAACCTAGGTGTAAAACCTTGAAATATTATTAAAAATTTGGGGAATTACATAGGACAATGTGAAGTGTTACTTCCCTTGCTATTGGCAAACATTATTCAGCAATCATTAGTTTAGAAACTTTGTAAGCCAAGACTTAACTGGAAAAAAAATTAATTTAGTTACATATGTTCTCCTGATTCATTCTGGAAGCTGTTATACTTTTGGCCTTTTCATGATTTTCCAGCTATAAAACCTTTGTGTTCTGGAATATTAGAAAGTATCATTTTTCTGTTTACTTTAAATTTGGTGATTATTTTACTGATTTTATTGCCATGTGACATACTAAGAAATGGATAAGTATTATTTCCTTTTGATCTTTATAAATTTGTGTACTTACATATTACTCCCTACTGTATACCTTTTCCAGAAGGGTCCTATTCTACTTAAGCTGGTTTTATGTAGCAGCTTGTAATGGAATTTTTGATCCTTTTTGACTTTTTGAATCTTTCTCCCTAATATATAAATATATTAATCTATAAAATGTGTTCTTATATAATATTAATCTATATCTCTAATTATAAAATTTATCATTATTTCTACCAGTTTGGCTGGTACAGAGGTAAGGTTTACAGGGATAAAGTTCATTGTCAATGCCATCCACCATCATACCTGAAGTCTGTTTTTTTTTTTTTTTTTTTTTTTAATTCATGTCATACTTGCTGGACACGGTGCACATTTCCACTGATTACAAAATTGACAGAGGTGATAGCTAACTCACAGTGACTTATATTTCCACAGTTTTTCAAAGATTTTTATAATGTCTGGATTTATATCACCTCAGCCTGTCAGTTTGTTCCTGTTCACTTAGTCTGAAATGTCTTCTATAGTTCTCATACAAAATTCCAGCAGAATGGCTCTAGTATTTGTCACAGCCGGCAATTGGAGACAAATGCTGCTACAAAGACTTCATTTAGTTTTTCTGCTCTGACCTTCTTCACTTTCATGGATGCTTTTATACCTTAATCATCTTCTTTCACCTTCAGATCTTGGCAGAATTCTATTTTTAACGCCTTGTAGATAGCTACCATTGTTAGCTTTTCTGTCTCTAGTGAGTTTCAGCTCTATTTCTTTTCTGTCTCCCTTTAATCTCTGTTCAACTTGCTTGAATTCCTGTGTTCAAATATGACTTCCAGCTTTTACAGCTCCTCATTCATGATTCTTCTTGCCCATGTTTTAGGTAGTTCATTTTTACTCTCAGCACAGTGTCTTTAAGTTAACTCTGAAATAGTTGCAAGCTGCTTTTAGCTTCTACTTTTGTGCTCCTTTTAACTAGCTATTAAGTTTTTTATTTTAATTTGAAATTAAGGATCAGCACTGCAGTGATTTAGAGTTTTTTCTTAATAAAAGCAGCTATATTGATATAGGAAACATACTTTAAAGCATAGTATTATTCTAAAGAAGATAATATCACATCAAATTTGAAATGATGGCAAGTACTACAACATGGAATTGTTTGAAAGAAAAGCTGCCTTGAAACGGATTAACTAACATAGGCCAGAAATACAATTTTCTCCCTGACAGTTTTTAGTGACTCTGCCTTTGTTCATTGTCCTTGCTTTTTCTTTTTCCCTTGATCCTTTTCAGGAGATGAGCATGTAAAGCTTTTACTGAATTCTCAGAAGTACTGGATATACTCACCAACTCTAAATAATTAAGTGCATACCAAAGTGACTGCAAGTGCTACCTCCTTACCTGAGAATTCTGCTCCATAGGTGTTTTGTTGTTATTACTATACAGCACTTCAAAACAATTACTGCCATCAGGAAAGAAAGCTGGATGTTCCAAGTTGTGTCACATTGGCAGAATTTTTGATGGACACTCTGATTCTTCAAGTACTTAATGTGAAATTTATTGGTTGTGTCAGATTTTGCTAGTTGCAAACCATCAGCAGTGGCAGAGCAGTTTCTTCAGTGATCCTAAAAAGGAGATATTACAGAAAGATTTTTAAGACCAAGCCTCAGATTCCAGATACAGATCTCTCATTGTTAGTGACTGCTCACAATTGCAAAAAGAATCCAGGTTCTCCAATGCTGACCGGGATCATTGATACGAGAATATTGAGTTGTAGGAAGGTAACAAAAAAACCTTGTGATGGAAAAGCTTTTTTTCTATTGGACACAGACTGAAATTGATAAGAAATAATGGAAAATTAGCATGTTTTTCCACAATGACATTTTAAAAGAGATTTCTAGAAAATAATTTAAATCCTTTTCCATGAAGAGGCAATTCATTGTTCAGTTACCATAATGGAGTGTTCAGTTACCATTACAATTTTGCCACTACTGATACTTCAATATGCAAGATAAGACAAAACAACAGCTGTCTGAAGACCCATTGTAACAGAGAATTCAGTTATAAATGGACTTTTAAACATTTTGTGAATTTAAGAGAAATGGGAACAGAATCTAAATTATTTTACTGTAATCAGTAGAGATAAGAGCAGCAATAATGCATTTCTTTTCCCAGTGATGACAGATAACATTGAAGGTAGAAACTGCTTTGAGTGAAGAAAGTCACTTTTCCCCTTAATTGTTGTGAGAACTGACATGCATTCTCACTGAAATACACATGAAATATTTTTACTGCATATTTCAAATGGGATGTTGTGTTTTTTCTTTTTTTGTATAGAAGCATGTGTTCAGATTTACACTGAACTTTGTTGCTGTGTTTTTTAATTGCTAAACCTGGCCAAAGTAGTGTACCTTTAAGAAAAATCAAAAGGAAAATTATTAGAAACCATTCAATTTAATTGTGCATTGAATAAGTTGTGAATGTGGCATTATTTCTTCTGAAGGCAGTAAACATTGTTTCCTAATGGTTTATATTGTATAATCAATCAATATGCAATAATTCTGGAACAGAGACTGGTTTGGGTTTTTTTTTCTCTTTTGCAGGTCCTCCAGTTAATGTCACATGCAACATATTTATAAACAGCTTTGGATCCATAGCAGAGACAACCATGGTAAGATATTTTACCTTCGCCAGTGTTTGAAGTTCAAGTTAAATATGTTCCATGAGCTCTAAAGCTAGCTGGGGCTTCTCTTCACCTGGAACTAAACAAAGAAGGAAATCCACTTCTGAGAACAGAAAATGAAAATGTCTAATTTGGCAACTGACTTTTTTTCTAACAAAACTTTCATCATTATACCATCACACACATGTAAAAGTAAAGCCAAGGGTTGAAAGGTTTTTTTTATTTCTCCATAAGTGTAATTTGACAGTTGTAATTAAATAATTATTAGATAGATATTAGTTTCTATAATGTTCCACCTGTCTAACCTCAAAAATGCCAATTCATTAAGTCATTTTGCCAATAATATTTTATAATCTCGCCATATACAGTGCATACAGAGATGTATCGTTTATTTTAAAAGTCCTTCTTGCGTAGTTATTGCACTGATATAGTTGACTAAAACTTTTAACTGGTATATAAAATTTGGAGTAAATAGAAGTGGATTGCATGCTTTTGTACATACACTTAAAATTTTTCTGCTAAAGAATGGCAGACGATACAGTGCAAAAAGATGAGATTTAAAAACAAATAAGAAGACATCAAAGTCTAAAGGTAGCAAAACTAGATATTGAACTGTGAACTGACAAAACACCCCAGGATAATCTCATTGAAAGGTGAAATATATGCTAGTAACTTGGAGCACAGACATAATCATTAAAATTTAGGGAAGGAAGATATTGACATTCTTTCTCTCTACAAGTGCTTCACGTCTTTTGAAGAAAGGAAAAAATACCTCTTTCAAAACAATTACATAGTAATTTGGGGCAGAGAGGGTTAAAATACAGAGAGATGACAGAATAACTGTAGGAGTTTGTAAGATCCAAATACAGTAAATACTCTGAAATCCCAAAAATTTCAGGGGTCAGGATATGTACTTGGAATGACAGAACACAGACTAAAGATAATTGATATAGTGGAAAAAAACCCAAAACCAAAAAAAAAAAACCCAAAAAAACAAACCAAAACCCAACCTAACAAAAACCTACCAAAAAACCCTAACATAACCAAGGATCTATAGTTAGGAAAATAATAAGATAAATTCATATAGTCAAATGTTTATGTCCCCTATCTCTAACTGGTATTAACAACTGCCTGATCTTTGCCTACCTTGGAACATAGTAGTAGATGCTACTGAGCAAGGATGATGATTTTTTTTTTTTTCCAGATAGAAAATTACTTTAATTCGTATTTGGGGGCCTTTCCAGATTGCAAATCCCAAACAGATTGACATGGCATCCAGAGAGATTTATTCAGGTTCAATCAGAGGATTAAGCAATACCCACATGATTAGAATAGTGTTCCACAGCTACTTTCTAATGTCTGGATGAGTGAATCTGGTCCAAAACAGTAGACAAACCACAAGGTCAGTAAAGTGCAAAGACCCAGTCACTCGACTGCTGTATAAAGGATATATATAAAACTGGAGTTGTTAACACTTACAAAAATTGTCCTGAATTTGGGAAGAGGATGACCGAGTTCACATCTCAAGTGCATTTTCTCTCCAAAACCAGTGAATTATAAACATTTCCTTTCAATGCAACTTCGTAAGTTAGTAAAATATTTCTATTTTATAGCGAAACTACATTCTGCTCTGTGTTACCTCGGCAGCAAATTGAAACACTCAAGATAGACAACGACCTGGTCTGTAACAGATAGTTAGTTCCAGGTAGTATGTTATAGAAAATACCAAACCTGGTCAGAACCACCAGGTTTTCCACTCTCTTGTTTACATGCATTCAAAAAGTGGACACTTAAGCACAACCTTGACCTTCATGATGCTTGTGTTCTGTTAATAATGTATTCACTGATAGAATTCAAAACAGACTTCTACTTATTGTCAGCAGCTGGTGACCTCTCAGAGACTCAAATCTTTCTTTGCGGAAGAACAAATGCTTTTGTCTACATAAGACTTTCAATTGCACGGTTTATAAGGTTTAGTTCTCCCCAACATTGATGGTGAACTTCTAAAAACCATGAAAATCTTTCTACCTTCAAATGACAATGAAAACCACCTTGCTTTATTTCACAAACTGAATTTCTGCACGGTTTAACAAAAGTCGATTCACTTTTGTTCAGTATTCAATTCACTTTTGTTCAGTATTTCTCCAGTTGTCACTATTTTATCAATTGAATTTACTGTAGTTCTTAAAATTCAGATACCTATGTCTTAATAACTGTTATAAATCTTTATGCATAGAACAACGCAGAACAATTTTTTAGACTCAAAAAGGGCTTTTATATTCTTGATAAATACCTCTTTTTCCAAACTTTAAACAGAACAGGTTAAGTAAGCAACAAGTGCAAAATAAAACCTGGCCACTGAACCCTGTACTTAAAACCAGCAGCTGATAGCTGGGATATGCATGTAATCTGCCAGCTCTAAAGATGTCCGGATACATCGAGCCCTGTCCTTCGCTGTCACTGTAATTGCCCTTGGCACTGTCGGTCTCTGCCCGGGCCTCCCCGGGTCTCTCACTGATGACCAAAATCTTTGAGCTCCCTCTGCTGCCTCGGCTGTGTATGACAGAGTAATCAGGTAGAAAAACAAGGGGTTAAAACAACCCGCGTCTCTTGCAAAGCAGCCCCAGGCCAACTTCGCGTTGCCGGCCTGGACAGCTCTCAGTAAGGACGAGGAGTGTGTCAGTGCGCAACGGGAACGGCTGCGGGTCTCTCGGGCAAGCACGTTCTCTTGAACACATCCACACCTGGTCTAACAGCCCAGGAGAGACAGACAAATGAAAAAAGCGTAGCTTAATTTGGTTTACAGCTTGTTAACTCTGTAAATTGGTTCTTTCTTTCTGTTATTTTTACTTTTTGAACATTTCTTTCATCTTCTTTAGAATATGGGTTCTAGTTATTTCATATTCTCTTTCTCTTTCTGTAAAGTCAAATCAGATGGTTCATATCAGGGAAAGGAATGCCGCCTCTTGCTAGGAAGCAGTGATTCCAGGTGAACCTAGGTGATTTTAAGTGATCATATAAGCAATTTAATTTATGTCATGTATGGTCTGAGGAGGCAGGAAAAAAATAAACTACATAATTGAAAACTCCCTTAAGCAAATTTTTGTCGTTGGCACCACTTAGGATCCAGCCCCTCCAGTTTTTCTCTCTTATGAAACTGAATGGTAGCACTAGATCAGTGCATGTCTCAATGATATTCACAAAGTAAGGTTTTCACACTCATCCTCTAGCCAAGTAAAACTTATTGCTTCACACATATAAAGGAAAACTTAGGACAAGTCTTTCACATTTTACAAGTCTTACACATTTGTTCTGGGCTTTTACACATAAGGATTTTGAAATCTAAATGAATAAAAGATTTAAAAATTGTGGAAGCCAAGAATAAAATTGTTATTTCATTATATGAAATTAATATAACTAACACAAATTAACATGTGAAGTTTTTCATTTGAGCTAAATATTAATGTACCTAAGCATATATAACCTTAAAAATCTCACAAATCAGTTGTATTGCTTGGACATGCAAGTTATATATATATTGGCAATATGGGAACCATATCCTACAGGAGAGCAAATACTTTTCTTACCGGTGCAGTGGAACTTAAATTTCAGCTGTTATCACAATACCCTGATAAGCTCCTTAGAGAGTTTCTTTGTAGCTCAAGCTGTGCTCAGCTTGTATTCGCACTGTATCTCCTAAGGCAAAAAGATTTTGTGATCATTAAGAGCAGTGTCATATATATTGTTGACAATTACCAACAAAAAAAAAAAAAAAAAAAAAAAAAAAAAAAAAGCAGATTATCCAGTCATACATGGTCAGAATTATATCAATGCCAACATTTTCAGCTGCAAATGTTCAGAGTCAGAAGACTGACCACATAAAATAGTTAGCCTATTGGGTATATAGTAAGCCATACCAAAAGTCTGCTTTTGTTCTGGGGAATGTGACTGATAAACTTGCTCAAGGTTTTCTGAGTATTAAAGGTCAGGAACAACGCTTAACCTTAATGGAGATTTACAGCAATTTTTACTCAGTGTGTGTTAATACGCTTAGCATAATTCATGTGCTCAAAGTGCATTGAAGGAGACGCTCACAGAGAGACGTGATTGCAAATAAGAACAGTGTAGACAATTAACACATTGAAATTCATATGCCTCTTACTTGGCCTTACTGTGTTTTTGCTCATGGGTATTTCTTGATTCAGTCTGAAAAGGACTGAATGTTGATAGGAAGGAAGCATGTTATTGATCTTTCTGTACTCCCCCGACTAATGAGATTAACTTGCATTTACAAATAAAATGTGCTTTTAAACCACACTAACCCATTTTTAAGCCTGCATAATTATAGTCCTTTCATGAGCCACAGCTCTTTAATTTCTTTAGCTTCATCTTTCTTCAAGTGAGCCTTTCTGATTATGTTCTATCATAACTGTTCTAAGTTCTCTTCCAAGAGAGTGATTGGAAGAAGTGCTCATTGTGCACGCTACAAACCTTAATGCTGAAAAGTTTCATCAAATATTTCTCCTCAACTTAATCACTTAGTTTATTGTCTCAAATGCAAGGAAATATATGCCTTTCTTTGCTGAAAATACACTGAAAAAATCTGTGTAATATATACAGCAATGTGTTAACACTGAACTGGCAGAAAGAAACATCTATGGTTTTTATTTCAGATGAGTGAAAGTGAGTCCTTGCAATAATGGCACTTTACAGTTTCAAAATGGGAAAAAAAAAAAATCAATCTTTTTCCTTATTTGGAAATCAAATCCCTTCTATCAAGAAACAGAAAAAATTACTGTTCTTGTGCAAATTTGGAAGTTACATTATATAACATCCTTTATTTTTTCACACACTTGCCTCTGCCACTCTGATGCTGGGTCACAGAGTCAGGAGTAGACAGAGGTTTTACAAATTCTAGAGGGTCTGCAGCTGTCTGGTTCTTTATCTGTCCAGACTAATCCATGCAAATCCCTCTGCTGAACCTGCATTCTAAGCAGAGAAAATCATATCACCCTCACAAGATACAACATCCATTCTATATTATAAGGAAACTCTATAGAATGCAACCAAAGCATGCTTGGAAAACATATTATTATATATTCAACATATGAATTAGTAAACAAATACCATCATTTTTTTTCAAATTAAAAAAAAAAAATAATTCCTATATACATTGGTTTTCCAAGCAGCAATAGAAAACATTTTTTTGTACACTTCTGCTCTGAAAGTTTTAGTCTAGGACAATTTTTAGAAGGGAATCTTGGAATTCAGACACTGTGTGGTGGAATATACCAGGTAAAATGCTGGCTGGTTTTACAACAGCATAATGAAGTACAGAGGGACAAGAAAATGCAAGACAAAGGAAGCAGAGCCATGTCCCAGCTGTCTCAGCAAGCTACAAGGTGTGACATGGCACCAACAGCTTGCAACAGAGGATCAAGGGTGATGTTTTGTCTTGGACATCACTAACGAGTGTTGAGGAAGGGTTTTCAGGTGCCTACTGAGATGAATTTGAAGGTGTGCATAGAAACATGAGAGTCAAGTATCTGATTTGCTGATGAGCTGTGATGGACAGTGCAGCAGATGGATAGGTTGTGTGATGCTATCCACAGAAGAGCCTGGCACAGAAGAAAACGTATGATGGTTATCAAGTGCCAATAGCTGAATTTCCAAATCTAAGGAAATCTCTTTTCCAAACAACACTAAAAATCATCCTTACACAAGTAGGAAGTGAGGACAAATAATATCACTGTGTTTATCTACTGGTCTCTGTGAAACATATGAGAATGATTGTACTATTCTATACTTTTTCCTAACCGCTTTCTGTGTTCTAAAATGCAAATATTCCTGTATTCTTCCCTGGCATCTCTACTTAAATTTTTTTCTCAGGAAATAACTCCAGGCTTTTAAGCTCCTTTTATGACTCTGAAAAAGTAAAGGAAATATAATTTTTTCCTTTTGGATTCCTCTGATATTTTATAAACTATTCAGAAAAAAAGAAAAACATACAGTGTTTGGATTGGATAATTCCAGAGCTAAATTTCCAGAATTTGGGCAGCAATTGAGCTCTGCAGTGAAGAAAAGAGCTCAGACTGTTATGTTTGGTTTGGACTAGCAAAAATGGCCGATGAAATTGATTTTTAAGACTCACCAGAAGCTTGGCCTTTGCTGGAGTTGATGGCCTTTGCAGAAGATGGTAGCAGACTTATTTTCCTGGCCCCTCAAGCCAGTGGGTTTTAAACTGTTTTCAGAAGCAACTCTCCCATGAGTGATTACAGAGCAACAGTGTTTATACTATCTTAATAAAAGGCTCAGTTACAAGGATGGTTTCCACATATTTCCTATGTTTGAAAGACAGTTTATTCAACACGGATATACAGAAAAACAGAAATATAAACTGTGAAGAGATACATGCATAAAAAATGAACAAATAATCTCGTTGTATTAAGCATTAAGTTTATCTTTCTTGTTTGTAGCTGTAAAACAACAACAAACCAAACCAAGACCAAGTCTCAAGTTTATTTTTGATAGCATCCTGAGGCCGAATGCTTCTGAAAGCTCTAGAGATATAGTCAAATTGACCTAATAACAGTGTCTGAGGAAAAAAAAAAGGAAAAAAATAGCAAGATTTTGGTTTCTAGACCTTTCTAGATATCCTTTCAATGGCTTATGAAGAACTGAAACTGCCTTTATGAAAGGAAATTATAAATTATTTCATGCAGTCAGCATCTCAGAACTAACTGTGATGCTTAGAATAAGTGACACTGTAATAATGAAAAATTCCTTTAAAAAGTTTTAGAAATTTTTGATATCTTTAGATGAAAGAACTGTGGCAGAGGATCTGACTTTAGTTGTCAGTGTGCATTTGCAGTATTAATGCAAATTTAAAAATTAACCAAGAACTGAAAAGGACTATGTTCTGTGCATGAACAAGTCATAGTTCTGAAAATATAAGAAAAAATATCTACAGCAAAACAGAAGTTCAGACTGACAGTTTTTGCTGACAGCAGCCGTGTAAGGTGCACAAACAGAATAAAGATGTGGTCATTTTGTGAAACTGCCTCTAAAGCAGAATTTAGAAACATAATATACCTAAGGGTTTCCGCAATAAAGTACTAAAATTCCCATTTCATTTGTTTTTATTTATAATCTGGATTCATTTGTGTAGTTGTGACCCATAATTTGTTTCCACATTTTTTGGAAGATGAATCAGAATATTTTGTGTATTTACCTCAGTAAGGCTTGGTAGGTGAGTCACAGTAAAATTCTCTAATGTTTTTTAGAATTTGGAGCTGAAATTCAATAAGATCTTTATGTAATATGGAGAATAAAACAAAAATAATGACTGCAGGTTCCATTTAACTTTGCCTACTGATATTAAGATGTCATCTGGATCTAAATACCCATCTATATGGGTTACTTATGACTCATTTCAGACCTTTCCGGTACCGTCAAGATTTCCAGATATAAATTTTGTTACTTACTGCCAGAAGACAAGAGGTAATCTCTCAAGTTTTCCAACAAGAACAGTGTTTCTAGACTATGGCACATGCAGAAGACAGGCACTCTGAGCTCATGTAGAAAAGGTGCAGATGGAGATGACAACAGATTTTCTCTTTTTAAGGCACAATGCTCTATGCTGATTATATTGTTGCGGTGCCTGAAGGTGCAGTTTCATACCTACTGATCAAATTAGTGGAAGAGAACTGCAGATTTTTAAAAAGCCAACACTGATAGCCTTCACTTCCTGAATTTTAGCAGGTTTTTGCCATTCAGTTTCATAAAAGACTAAGACATGAAGCTTAAACACTTTGGTACTCTTTGCCAATATATAAATCCACAAACAAATGTTTTCCATTGATGAACTTCAGCAACAACAAAATGTTAAGTATTGAGTAAAATCTCCAAGATTTTTCCTGAAACACAACCAACAGTTTATTGTCCCAGCTGTCACACAAAACATGGAGGTTATTCCAGTACCTCAAGCCCAGTGAAAGCTGAGTGACTGTAGCTACTCATTCGAGCTGGGCAGCCAAAAAATTTCTCTATACTACTATCAAATGCATACAGTATCTTCTGCTTTGACTTGAAGAAATGTCAAATCAGGTATACAACTATCTATACCAATGTCAGGTATAAACAAGTTCTGAAAATATTTTATAACCCATTAATCAGAGATTATTTCTTAGGTCTAGGGAAATGGTAGTAGTAGTAGCCTTACTCCTTGTGTGCTGGGTGACATTTTCTTGTTTACATTAAGAGAAACCTAGCTCCAAATATTTTTTACTTCATTTGAAGAAAAGGCTGAATCCAGATCTACAGTTGCCTTAGTATTTTAAGCTAGAAGTAGTTGCTGTGGTTTCTCTAAAATAGATAAGTATTTACCCGGACAGGTCTTATAATCAGCTCATCTGGACATACTGTAACAAATGTATTCTTCTTTCTGGTCCGTTTTAACAAGCATTTTTAAAGAATTTGCAAAACACTTTGTTCAATACAGAAAGCCCAACAGCTCAGTTTATAGACACAAAACTTTCTGCTTCCCCATAGCCACTAACTGTAATTATTAGCTACAGAAGACCTCCTATATCATCAGCTCAATCCCTTGCTATTGCATACAATGTTGCTTTAAATACCACTTGTCACCTGTTCTAATGCTTCGTAAAGCCCAAATGGTGTCTCTACAACCTTATCAAAGATTCTTCCAGAATCTGTATCTTCTCATTCAAGGGAGACTTAGCCTTTAGTTAAATTTTTACATCCTTTGTTTACCTACAGTGATCTAATCTTCTACCAAAGCTGGGGAAGAGCTATTTCCCCTTATCTTTGTTTGCTTGCATTGATTCCTCTTCCTCTGATTGCTCTTTTCCACTTAAAGGGAAAACCATTACTTGTACAGCACTGCACTATGAAATCACGTGGCATTATGCCCATCCCTTCCAGTATCTTCTTACTTACTTTCACATTATTATATTAGTCTTTTCAATCTATTTGAAGACAGCTATCAGGTAGGCTGTTCCTAAAAATCTATATCCTGGTATAGATAATGCGGCATTATCCAGAAAAAGCTGTGAAAGTAACCAATTTGCAAGCTGAGTTCTACTCAGTCACTCTTGTAGGAAATCTGAGTATCTGTGAAAATAAGACTGTGGCATCACTACACAGCTCTATTCACATCATATGAGGTATGCTGTTTATGAAGTTTCTTATTTTGTTGCAGTCATTCAAGATGAACTCCCTTGAGGTTATGATTATGTAACACTCATGATGTTTCCTAAAATTATAAGAGCAGAGACACCAGTGTAAAGATATTATAAAAAATGAAGTTAAATAAAAAGCCTGGGCCAAAAGTAATACTTTTAAAAATATCTTTAGTGTAGCTGCCTCATGATGTGTATTTAAGCAATGGAAATTAATCTTATCATGATAAATGCGGATTTTGTCCTTAGCTCCCATTAACTCTAATAGGAGTTAAGTCCATAAATCCCCATCTATCACTGTAAGACTCTAGCCTGTCTCCCTCAGTTTTGCATGAACCTGCAATTTACTAACACTTTGTTTACAGAAACAAAAGCTACAGTGGACTTTAGAATAACTTGAATGAACCTGAATTAAGAAAAAAAAGGATATTCAGATTTTCACCTTTCCTAATTTCTGTTCTTGAGTCTACTAAATATGCACTGGAAAAGTTCCCAGTATGAACATTCTACAAGAACTAACCTTGAAATTCTTGCCTTGAATAAGTTTCAGTTATTGTAGCACCATTTAAAAATTCCATTCTCCACTCATGTCTTCATTCTGTTCCGAGTACTCGGTTCTTCATGCGCTCTGGGTGTGTATATTCTCGGTGTGCATTTTTAATTACAGTAGCCAAAGTAATCACTTAACATGAAAGAGCTGTACACTCAAACTTTTTATACATCACACCCATAGTGCAAAGATGTATCCTAAATCATACTCTAACAAAAGAAAAATGTTGAAACCATTTTATAATACTTTGAAATTGAACAGTGAAATGATACAATTTATCAAAAGAGCTTGTAAGGATCTGGTTTTTACATAATATTTTTCCTTTTCCATAGACAATATACAACATACTGTCAATTATGGCCATTAATAGCCAGTAGAACAAGAAATATTATGAGTCTGTGAATCAGGTTTTAATCTTCTCTTAGAGTCAATATGATCACAGCAAGATGTGGTCTGATATGCACTTTTTACTAATATGCCACTCCCTATGTCATTACTGCCATTGTATCAGTAGTGCCAGACCTCTTTTTCTTTTTTTTTCCCTAAGTCCTTCTAGATCCTAATACCAATTTACAAAATAATAAAACTCAACATCTCTCAGATAGTTTGATTTCTTCAACTGCACAAAATAACTCTTATGACTTCAGAATCTGATTTATTATGGGGACTTCAGCAGCAGCAGCCATCTCCTACAGCACAGAAATTGGGTTCTGTCTTCTCTCACTCCTAAGCACTTCCATTTGTCCCTTCATCTAGTTAACCATCTTACCTAGGAAGCGCTACTCTGCTGTTTAGATTCATCAGACAGGTGTCACTAGACAGAGATTTACAGTTTGATACCTTCCTCCCTCTCTCCAAATTGCAGGTAATCCCAACTCACAGGCTTCTTTGCTCCTCTGCGTCTAATGCTCCAGCTTACAGAGGCTTTGAATTTCTCAGCAATTTCATACAGGGCTGAAAAGCACTGCAAAGCCAACAAAAATCCCTCTTGTGATGATTTAACCCCAGCCAGCAAACAAGTACTGCACAGCCCCCTGCTCATTCCCCCACCAGTGGGATCAGGGAGAGAACTGGAAGGGTAAAAGCCAGAGAACTCGTGGGTTGAGATAATAACAGTTTAATAGGGAAATCAAAAGCTCCGCACACAAGCAAAGCAAAACAAGGAATGAATTCACTGCTTCTCATGGGCAGGCAGGTGTTCAGCCATTCCCAGGGAAGCAGGGCTCCATGACATGTAACAGTGACTTGAGAACACAAACATTTCAAACATACCCTTCCTCCTTTTTGCCCCCCTAACCCTTCCTGCCCCTGATATATACTGAGCATGACACCATAGGGAAAGGTATATCCCCTTGGTCAGTGGGTGTTAGCTGTCCCAGCTCTGTCTCTTCCCAATTTCCCATGAACCCCCAGACTCTTCACCAGCACAGCAGTGGGAAAAGCAAAAAATTCTTTGAATCTGTTAAAGCACTGCTCAGCAATAACAAAAAAACACTTCTATATTATCAGCCCTGTGTTCAGCACAAATCAAGATGTAGCCCTGTACCAGCCACAGGAGAGTAAATTAGCTTTACCTCAGCTCAAACAATCTGCAGCCTTCTCCACAATTCGGTAAGGTTCCATCTTGCAAGCCTCTAGGCTTAAAATTTAATTTTGCCTAGGAGCAAATTTAATCTATATCTTTCTTTCCCAGAAAAAAAAGAAAGGCAACCACCTCCTCAAGGCATTTCTCACTGGAAATCGTGGCAGTCTGAATAGATACTGACCTAAAACTTTATCACAACCATGAAGATATTGAATTAAAAACAAATATATTGAACACACATAACTGAGAAAACGTAGGTATTCACTATTTCTTCTTTACCTGTTTTTGATGATAAAACAATAATCTTCAAAAACACTCCTGGGGAAACTGAATTTGTTCCCTTGTTTTAAAAAATAAGCAGTCTTTACATTGCCTGATCTTTCAGTCAGTAGATTTCTTTTTCAGTTAATGGATTTTCAAAACATAAATGTATAGGAACATATGCAAGCTAATTTATTGGCATAACGGGATTAGTTAAAGAAGATTTCTAGTCTGCTTTCCATCTACAAACATTGCAAGCTACAATATGAGGGCTCTCTCACAATCTTCTTTTTAGTTCCTCTATCTTCTTTTAACAGATTTAAATTGAATGAGAGTTTAGCTACTTAACTCCTGGTAGGACTGAAGGGATAGAATGCTGAAAATTTGATGTTTCTAGTCAGCCATTCTTAATTTCCTTATTTACAATATATTTTTCCTTGTTTTTGTGAATGTTATGGAACAGGCTGTTCTACAGTTTCAGAAAAGTGAATATATTAAGTACATAATTTGTGTGTCTTGTTAATGTATATTATACATATAAATGTAAAATAGATACTATATACAAATATAACAACAGTTTTCAATGTATATATTTATATTTTACACTGGCTAATTATTTAAGTAATTTTGGATAGTTTTACTTCCATTTTTAAATATTTATACTAGACCTTAAAGGGTAACAAGACTGTTTCCCAGACTAGCAAAATGTAGGGAAAATGTTTTGGATTTGTGCCTGTAACTACTGCTCTGGTATTACCGTAATATTACAAACTACAGTGTTTGAGATCTTTTAAAATAAGGTTAGGATTGGCTTTTCAATGAGTAACCTTTACTTCTACCCCTTTCATCATGGACCTAGTGGAAGCCCATTTTTTCTCCCTTACTACTCATCTAGACCCATGTCCACTGGTTCAAAAAATTAACTTATTCATGAAAGGAACAGGTTAGCAAATTGATACTGAATGGAGTTTGTGTTTGTTTAAGTTTTATTTAGTTGCCTGAGTGCATTTAGTGTGGCCTTCATAATCCCTATGAGTCCCTGAGTTATCTAGGAAGGTAGACATACCACAGGATTGCAGGAGATATGCATCTTTTTGAACCAGCAGCCAAAAGGCAGAATATCTTAGGGCTTTTGCAAATGCCACTAGATGATGTCTTTGAGCAGACAAACAGATTGTTCCCCTTCTCCTTGGTACTGGTACAGTTCAAACACACATAAAATTTTATGTGTTGCCATGGCATCATTGTAAAACCACTAAAACAATACAATTTTCCTGGTAGACCTCTTTGTGCATTTCATGCATATCAATAAATTTAAGGTCAACTCATATCTGATCAAGTTTGTTTAAAGTTAGGAATCTATTCCTTCTCATAGCCCACTTTAAAAGGTGTTTAGACTACAGAAGTTAGCTTGCCCTGCTCCTGGACTGCATCTAGTTTAGCTTTACCTTTTATTTTACCTTATTTACCCTATTCTAGACAATGTCATATTTGTCTACCAACACAAGGAAGGCAGCAGGGAAATGTAATATGGAATTCCCAAAACTGTATTTGATCTAATTTGGTTATATGCCCCT
Organism: Dasyornis broadbenti; assembly: GCA_013397935.1. Taxonomy (NCBI): domain Eukaryota; kingdom Metazoa; phylum Chordata; class Aves; order Passeriformes; family Dasyornithidae; genus Dasyornis; species Dasyornis broadbenti. The sequence goes on from VZRN01000979.1 coordinate 790,316, forward strand.
AAGGAGATGAAACAGAGGATGATTTCAAATACATGTTTTTAGTAAAGATTTATAAAATCAGCCCATTCAGTCACTCATTGAAACCAGTCATATTCTAAGTGCTATCATAAAATGCATTAATAACAAAATAGAATATATAGCACTAAAAATTCATGTGGGCAAATGAATAATCTCAGAAAAACTTAACTTTTCACTTAGCAAGAAGTACCTTCTGCTGTAAGAGCAAAAACTTCTTCAGGGGCACATCATTTGTTTGCAGAAAAAACCCAGAATCTTTTGTGAACTGAGAACATGGCAAGGACCAAATGAAGACAGAGACTTAGCGTATGTTGTTTCTTCATGTAATTGTCATGTCCTTTTTCATCTAATCCTTATATTACTGCTTGAAAGTGAAAACATTTTAAAAGTCCCCGAGCTAAATTTTAAAAAAGCAATTACACTGAACAAGTTGCAAAATGTGATTTTAGTGTAATGCATTAGGAGTTGGGAGCACACAGCTTCCATTAAATATAGAAGTAGTATATTCAATCTTTAATTAATAAATATTCCAGGACAAGCAGTAGGAGCTGTGACAAACATTATTATACAGTTTGTCAGTACTATAATCAATATTTTTAATATAGGCATCCTAGATATTAACTATCTTTGACTTCTGATGATTATTTGTGAGCACAGAAACTAAAATCCAATATTGCTATTGATAATAAACTCAACAAAATAACTCAATGCTAAAACAAACTAAGCCTTTCCATTTGCAACGTTTTAGCCCTAAAATCTATGGAAAATAAGTAGATATTGTAGCACACTGTTGAATTCAATTGATTTTGAATGTTTTGTAATAAAGGGACTAGGTAAGGCAAAAATCAAGGATTTCTCTCAGAAACTACTGACTACATTCTTCTTTTAGCTATGGGTTGAATGAAAAAGACAGATAGCTCTGTACTCATAAGCATTCTGTAAGTGCCCCAATACTTTCACTAAGGCGAAGACAGAACTGTAGAAGTTGAAGAATAGTTCTCATCCTCCATCGTTTGTAGTGATGGCAAGTGAGGTATTACTCATCCTAGGGGAAAATAAAATAAGAAACATATATCTGTGCCAGCCAGAATGCTAACAGAAACCATACCACTGCAGAATCCAAGGATATGAAAGCAAGTGGCACACCTAGGAAGAGCACTTGGTGCAGAAGCGGTGTGTAAATTTATTTGCAGAGCTCTGAATTTTAATTTTGTAAGGAAGTCTGAGAGGTCTGACACAACAGGTAGCAAAGCTGAAGTACTAGTTTGAGTCAGGTCTTTGTCAAGTGAGTTCTCATTCTATTGACTTCAATATGACTATTGATGGATAGTTATTGGGGTCAAACTCTGAATGGAATTAGGCAAAATTGAAATAAAACTTTAACCAAACCATTCACAGGACACCCACTGGGATACACAGCAGTTCTGAAATGTATGAAAAACAAACAAAACCAAACTAAAACCCCCTAAATTAACTTAAACTCCAAATGAACAAACAAAACACCAAAAAAATCCAGAAAAATTAAAAACATTAATGTACACTTTAAAATCTGCTCTTCAGTTGAACTGTTTATCAAAATCAATCAACAGACTTTTCTGAATAGCTTAAATAATTTCTTAAATCTTCCTGAGATCAGAGGCAAATTAGTCTTCACCTAAATCTCCCAACCATCGGGGCTGTCCTACTTAACAATGGGAGTACAAACACCCACAATTTTCAAACTAGGCTAGGCTTAGAGCTTTTATCCAGGAACTGAACAGGCTTTATCGCTCATCCTCAGCCTTCCAGGGCTGGAATCTAGAGATCCTAATCACCAACAAAGTGTTTAGCCAACTAACTTCAGGCAGGACCAGACAGGAAAGTTTTCCATGTGTTTGTGTGTGGAATGGAATTCTTTTCCTTATACAGCAAAATTGCAGGAGTCACAGGATTAGAAACAAAAATTGCAAGAAGAAGACTTTCTCCAAAGGTACATCCATGAAAACATTGCTGTCTGAGGGAGGGATCATATGGTTCCAGAAAATTCATAAAGTTGCTTTTTACTGAGGGAGTGGTACAGTACAGCAGTTGCTCTCAGCCTCTCTATGGGTTCTGTAATTCCAGAGTCAGAATAACAACGTCATCCTTAGTTTTACCCCCTGCCAAAATCAGTTCTGGGGGGAGAGATTCCACCTATGGAATTATCCAGCAGCAGACCATCAAGAAGGATTCTCTGTGCCAGACAAATTCTTTATCATAATCAACAGCATATCTACATCGCTTCTTGTAATGAATGCCCTACAGCTCTTCAGTACAGAAAAGCGTGTTCTCAGGGATGTTTGACATTAGTCGAATCTTGGTACTCTGACACAGATTTAATGTGTCAATTAAAGTTAAGTACTAAGCAATTGATTTAAATCACAGTTAATTTCTCTTTAGCTGCTATGGTAAATCTTTGACAGATTAATGAGTTACAGTTAATGGTGGAGCATGGAGCTTGTTGCAGTTGGTTTTCACTCATTAATTGAACTGCCAAACAGTATAGATATATGCATTATCCTTGCTGCAGTAAGCTGAGGGGTTGGAATGGACTTTAAAAATCATATAGAGCCATGGACAGGGACACCTCCCACTAGACCAGGTTACTCAAAGCCCCATCCAACCTGGCCTTGAACACTGTCTGGGTTGGGGCATCCACAATTTCCCTGGGCAACCAGTTCCAGTGCCTCACCACTCACAGTAAAAAATTACTTCACTCAGCTTGCTCTTCTCCAGGCTGAGCAGACCCAACTTTCTCACCCTGTCTTTGTAACAGGGATGTTCTTGTCTTCTTATCAACTTTGTGGCCCTCCTTTGGACTTGCTCAAACAGTTTCATGTCCTTCTTATTCTGAGAACACCAGAACTGTACACTACTCTGGCAACAGCACAAAGATGTAATAAAAAATAAAGAATCCCCTTATTTGTTATAATAAATAAGACCAAAGAAAATATCACCAATGTTTTTTAGCATGATAAGAAAAAGATGAACCATTTCAGCTCAGTCTAAATTTATTGATAGTTAAGGAAGAATATTCTTGACCTTAGATTTAAAATCTTTTCTCCCTCCCCTCTGATATATTTACAGAAGGCAATCACATCATAAATGAAATCATAATACAAGTCCTTTGCATTATCAATTTAAAGAAATTCAACTTTTCATGTCTACTCTCACAGAACAGACTACCCTCTCCAGTCCTGTTTCATCCTTCCCTGCACTTGCTTTTACATATTCTTTTGAACAGGCGAGGCAGCACCATAAATAATCTCAGTAATGATGGAATTCCAGCTATTAAGCATGAGGAAATACAAGGGAATCCTTCAGACTACTAAAATTATATTTGCATTTCTCAAATGTGAGTGTGAATTTCAAGGTTCTTCTCCTACTTTCATTCTGCAATGGCATTGGTAACCTGCATGGAAAATTACTTGACAATTTGAGTGGCTAACTTAAATTTAAATAATTGAGTTTCTATAATAGTGTCATCAAAGACATATTGAAATTATTAGCTGGATAGCTTTTGGTCCAGTCTGAAATTTTCAGCTGTGTAAAGGAAAACTAGAAAATTCCATCAATTAATGCAAAGTAATTAATCACCTAAAGTGCAGCCACAGTGCTTGAGAACAGTGAACAAATTTAAAATGGAAAGATGTTATTACCATAAAGTAATACTATGCCACAGGGCATCCTGTCTAATTATACCAGTCAAGGCAGCAATAAAAAAGTATGTCAAGTTGCATGTTTTTCAGAGACTGAGACAATAACTTTTGAAAATCTCAGCAGTAAAAATTAAAACGATTAATGTGTTCTGCAACAAAAAAGCTTTTCTTGTACAGCAGTGAGAATCAGCTTTCATTACAAGTGTCATAGTTAACAGATGAAGAAAAGATTTTCCATAAGAACAATATGTTATAGTGATTATAGTGACTTATGTTTACTCCTAACAGTGTTCTTTCCAAGTCTGTATGATTTCCATGTTAAAATCTTACAGTGAATTAAAATAAACAAAGGAAGAATCATTTGACTACATTATACAAAAGACAAGTCTAGATATCACTTAGAAGGATGTATGAGACAAAATTATCATAGTATTTGGAATGGCAATAGAGAGAGTTCTGTAATTTATGCATGAAATTCTGAAGACTTGGTTCAGATAATAGCATACAAAAATGATGAGAGCAGGTGCTATTCAATGTTCAAACGAGGGGTCTATTTTGGAATCTGTCTCTCAGATATAGAGGTATTCCACCTGCAGCACATATTAAAAATGCATTAAAGAAATAGTGAGAATTAACAAATTAGTATATTGAGAATTTGTGCAAAAGTCTCCATAAAGATACATTCTGTGTGTTATGGTAATATAGTTCTGTCTGTACAAGTACAACGACTTAGAAATCAAAATATTCTGTAAGTATAATGAAGTAGAAATCAAAATATTCTGTAAGTGTCTCAGATTTCACGGTATGCTGGAAATTGCTAATCAAAATGTTAGTACTGGATTACATAGTGGCCTCAGCCTTGGCATGGACAGCAAAGAGCAATTACCTGATCTCCAATTTTTATTTTACTGAGCCTTGTGAAGCAGAACAGTATCCTGACCCTCTAAGAAAGCTCACTGTGTGGCTAAGGTTTTGAAGTATGATGAAGCAAGTGCAGACCCATGTAGCACTCTCATTCTGTAGAACCAGGGTATAGCAGCTGTTCAGACAGTGGCAGCCTTGAGGTTACAGATGAGGCTCTAGAAGTCACCACAACTTAGAAAATGATTTCTCTGTCCCCTCAAGGAACCTTTCTGTCACAGTTATTTGAATTAGGAGTGATCCTTTCAAGCAAATAGCACATGAGAATAGGGAGCCTCTTGTAGGATAACAAATCAATTTAGGCAGTTTGATTCTGGTGTCTGTGTTTTCATCAAACAACCCTACTTGTTTAAGCAGTTAAGCCTTGTGCTCATAATGTGTAATTATAAACTGAGATGATGAATACTTGTCCTTCATAAAATAGCAGTCAAATATATCTCTTTCCTTTAGATAGATTAGGATTTTTTTTTTAGTGAATAGTGAGAACCAATTTAAGTCAGACTTTTCAAGGGAGAGAGCTATGAAAAACAGCTCCAGTTGCTTCAGTGAGAAGTTTAACCAGGACATTTTTCATCTTAAAAGGTGGAAACAATTTAAGCATATAAACTTTACTCATACTGACATACAGAATAACTTAATATAATCTTGAAAGGATTCCATCATTTGTTGTCCTCTATTTTCCTTTTTCATTTTGACTTCCTGCTATGCATTTTTCACCTGTTCTATCTCACACATATAAGACCTTTACTCTGCAACTAATCCTGTCCATAAATTCTTCATATTCTACTGAGAAAAGTAAAGTAAATAGACATACCTGAGGTTATATAATTTAAAATATAAAGTTTGGGTTGGGCTGAAGGGCAAAGTCCTGAGAGCTGCTGTGCTCCGAACCAGTGCCCCAGGTTTAGAGCTAATGGTTCCTTCAATGCAAGGATTGCCCACGCTGGGAAAGGCGGTGGAGCCGTTATTGCTGCCACATCCTTCTTTTTCCTGTCCTTTTGATTTTATGCAGCAGCCTGGAAGTGAAACTGGTACTACGTGTTGCTTGGGATGTCATGCAAAGAAATAAGGATATTTCAGGGGTTAATATTCCCTCTTAATCGAAGACAACAAAAATACAGTTCTACGAGCACTGAGGCACAAACTCTTCTAAGAGTTTTGTCTTGCTTAAGAAACACACAGAAAATACTGGCTTGTTTCTACGTCTGTAAAGTACAAATCCTTTGTTCTGGTTTCATCACATCATGGTGCTAATTAGGAAAAATACCAACAGGTTCTCATAAGAACTTTTCATGGCTTTTGAGGCTGTCACTACCCAGGATGAAAAAGAAAGAAAATGTCTTTCAGTCCTTTCCTGAAAGGGGTAGGGGTATGTTTGTGTGTGAGTGCTCAACATTAATTAACAGTTTATTTCTTTAAATAAAGCAAGTGATTAGCAAATCCCATGCATTTAATGCTGCATGCTTCCATTTGTTCAGAGAGCCTTTTTCCCGTCTGCTGGAAACAGTAATTTGAATTAATGTCATTGTTCAGGTGAATTTTTCCACTTATTTTCTTTGTCATAAAAATTTATAAGGTTATTTTATATAAAATTCTTTACTGGAACTTTCTCTATACTATTTGCAATATTTTCAATTTGCAGTACTTGGTAAGCATGTTTTTAGCATATTTCACTACCCTTATTCAAGCTGAGTAATTAAATTGACCAAAACAGCAGGATGCTGAAGATATGGAAAACTGTTTCTCATGGGTAGATGTTGCATATTGAGGTTCCTGTTGTCCTTTATTATGTTTGTTGGCATAATTCTTCCAACTACATGTCTGCATGTTCCAAGTTTCCTAAGAGCAATATTGATAAAATGCTGGAATTTTTAACAGTACACACAATTTCTACACCAGTGGGGTTTTAACTAGTTAGTTTAACCTGTAATAACTAGTATCCATAGTTTTTGGCCAAATTGTATTGCTCAGCCCTATACACCTCATTTCTCATTCTGACTCAAAAGTTTTCTTGTTAAAACTAATTTTCATCATCTTTTTTAACCGTAAACAAGTGTTGCTTTTTTACTTTTCTTATATTCAGAAGTGCCATGTAACCATTTCCCCCCTGCAGCTAACCTATTATCTTTGGTTTTATTTTACTTTTATCTTTTTCATTAATGCAGTTCAAATAATGAGGAAAATCATATTATGACCAATAAAAGTATAGTTCCTACGCCCTTATGCTCAGTCTCAGTTCTAAATGCAATGTAATGATATGCTAATATTCACCTTTATTTAAAAGCAAATATTTTCAGAGCAGTAAAGTTGTAAGAAAGTGTGGAGCCATAAATCCATCTCTGACAGAATGTATGTACAGCTCCAAAATGACTTCCAGAAGTTTGAAGCACTCCACTCATTTTTTTCTATGAAAGCACTCTTGATCAAGACAGGACTGTCTGTAGAAGTTAAGGTGACTCCACTTGTAACTAACCTAATTTATCATAAAGAGTTATATGATCTCTATCGTATTTGAAGAGAGGAGGAATATATGCCCTCCTCAGAATGCTGTATGGCAAGTTACAGCTCACGCAATGTTTAATAGGGAACTGAGACACAGAAAGCCTATGTGGTCAGTCTAAAACATGTAAGGATTAGAGAGAGCAAAAAAATTAGTTTAAACTTCCCTTAGAGTGGGACACATTCTCACTGACAAAGAGGAGGAAGTCAGAATGCCCCTGCCAGGAGCTGGGAGGAATAAAGTAACTCCATAAAACTGGTTTTATGTTTCTTATTTCAATTTCAAGACAAATTTGTGATAGGAGTAGAGTTATATGAATTATATCAACTGTACATGGAGGTTGGATTTCCTTGTCTTAGGATTTTTTTGGTTGCCCTGAAATGCATCTTTATTCTTATCCATTGTGTTCCCACTAATATAAATAAGTATAATTCTGGCATTCGGCTAAGTAATTCTTTTGTCATCCACAGATGGACAGGGGATTACACGGCTAAGAAATGAAATAAAAGCTAAATCCCTATGCTTGATAAAGCTTTGCTTGTTTTCCCTTTTATTCAGGATTACCGAGTGAACATCTTTCTCCGTCAGAATTGGAATGATCCACGCCTTGCATACAGTGAATATCCAGATGACTCTTTAGATTTAGATCCATCCATGCTGGATTCAATTTGGAAACCTGATCTGTTCTTTGCTAATGAAAAAGGTGCCAACTTTCATGAAGTTACAACAGATAATAAGTTGTTGCGGATTTTCAAAAATGGAAATGTACTTTATTCCATCAGGTGAGTCTCTAATTTAATGATTTTTTCAGATAGAAGCTCAAAAGCATAGCTAGGAATTACTAAAGCATATATTCAGTTATTAGTCCTGCAGTGCTTTTATCCGTGAACTTTGAATGCAGAATTTTGTTGTTACTGTTCCTTGTTAATGTTAAATTAAAAGATGATCCCTCATTAGGCATGCACATAGTAAAAGTAATAAGAAAAGTATCTTTCCCATTTTAAAGCACAGGTGCTGAGCCTAGAGGAAGTAGGACACTGCACAGAACAAACAATTCTGTGGTGTTATAATCTGAGTTGACCTACGTATGAGTTTTACAGTCTGTAGCCTCCAATGCCATGACAATAAAATATTATTTCTTTTCCCCCTTTTTGGATATTGCAGTTGCACTTCAACATGAAAACATGGCCTCTTTGAGGAAGTATGACATTTAGAGATTAGTCATTTACTGCTGGAGATGGAGAGAAAAGTGGAAAGTAAATTTTTGAAAAAGTTTTAAGTAGCTGAAAGCAGCAATCATAAGTATTGACAAAATCTAATTATCCCACTTCTCTTCCCACCACTTTCCTTTTAATACAGACATCAGTAGGCATTTTGCCACTGTCTTCAAAAACCCAATCTAATGAGAAATGCGTTGGATAAGTATGCCAATGCCCCACTAGACATGGTATAGAGTTGGTATTGAAGCAGTGACTCACTTGTGCAAAATGTTACTCTTTTCAAAATAAATATACTATTGTCCGCTTAGAGTTTTGCTTTGCATGCTTTTATGACACTGAATTAATGGGTAATTAGACTTTTTGAAGAGACATCAGGAATCTGTAAACAGTTTGTATACTGCAGAAAAAGAAAATGCTTATGACTTGCATGGATGTGTCAGTGGCAAGAGAGTCTCCTTCCTCCTTCCCTCCTCCCAGTGCAAGTAGGCAGCACTTTTTCAAGCTTACACAAGGAGAAAGGGTTGGGTTAAAATTCTTATGAGCAGTTCATATCCAAAAGGAGGTTAGTCTGCCACTCTGGCAACGTAATCAATCTTCAGTGTCACAACATTTACTCTGTCACTAGAAGCAGATGTAAAGCAAGTTAAAAGGATTCCTTCTCTGGATTCAAATAGAAAGTAGATTTAAATCAATTATCTGCAGACTGTCTGAGCCATCCCAAGAGGCACTGGCAGTTGTTCCACTTTAATCAAGTAACTCCTTGCCTTGCCCTACTCCTTCCGAATGCATACAGCACAGAGTATAGACCCCACCACTTAACTAAAAGAAGTTTGGATTGCAACTCCCCTATAATTCAGACCAAGTTTGTGGCCACATGAAATTGGGTGAAAAACCCCAAATGTGAGAAATATTATAATATTAAATTGTAAATGTGATGACTATGATGAAAGCAGATATGAGATAACTCCTGTATTTCTTATTAAGCCAGAAAGTTTTTATTGCCATGATTTAATTAAGAACTAGTACAGTTTCTAAAACAGATTTTAAATCATATCATTGGCATATAATTTAGTTGTTCTCTGCATTTGAGTAAGTTAACCTTTTGATAAGGGGAGATATCCTAATTGTTAGAGTGCTGATATTAAAAGGAATAAAAGAAAATAGAAGTTTCTAAATTTGCTTCGTTCTTTCATTCCCTAATGTCTCCTCATCCCCTAATTGCATTGGAACAATTCAGACAAGAAAATAATGGAAGGTTACAGTTCCTGACTCGATGAATACTTAATATAAAGTACAAAAATATTTACTGAAGCACAAAGTAAAGCCCACGTGCCTCTGAAATGACTTGCTGGGTTACCAGCCTACTAGCCAGAATTTGCGTTTGGGACTATTTGCATGGGAAAAGGGCCTTGGTCTGACTTCCCTCCACAGAATTTCCCTGTGCTGGCTAAACAGAAATTATAGCAACAATGAATCAAAGAGGTTTGGTCAGCAAAAAAAATAGGTAAAAGAAATATACAGACATACTTGCCACCCTTGCCCACATACTTGCCCACTTCCCACTAGCCCCAGTGCCAAAAACATGGGAATAGATTCAAGAGAGACGGCTTAGAGAACGGCCACGCTAAAAAAGCTTCCTGTGTAAGGAATTGAACTGAAGCTCCTCAGGTTTTTGTAGGACATTCTATCAACTGAAATGATTAACGAAGGTAGAGTCATGGCCCTGAATGTTGAATGCATACCTAGACACGGCCAGGGAGGGAAAAATGTGTATCTCTTATAAATTCTTCTTTCTGATTCCTCTGAGAAGAATCACTCTAAAGATAAATTATTGTATTTATTTAAAATACAAAAATACCTCTTTTGCCTATAATTTGCAAAGAATTTCACAGGAAGTATCAGGACTAATGCTGACGTGCAGCTACAGTTCAAAATTACAGGCGTATTTCAGTCTACCATCAATATCATAAACTGTTTCTTTAAACCTTTGTGTTGACATTTTAAGCACCTTATTTTAGGACAATAACACGTAAATCTACTTTGCCACCATGACTTGCAGCTGACATATTTTATGACATTCTTGCAAATTTGGGTAAGTTTTATGCCAAGGATTTGAAATACTGGAACAGTACAATAATTCTGTTGTAGTACAAAAAGGCGCACTTGCTGCATTCCTTTAGACTTCTTACAAAGTTAGGCAACCCTAGTGAAAAATTTGTTTTTCTGAAAGTCTGTAAGGTTTTTTTCCATGTTGTCATACTTGGCTGAGTTAGATGGGTTCAGCTGATATAGACTCTTTTTGAGAGCTTCCTATTGAAACGTATTCTATTTTTAATTACTCCCACTGTATTTATGCATTCTTCCTGCACAGTCCTATGGCTTTTTTTTTCTTTCTTTTTTTTTTTCTTTTTTTTTTTTTTTTTTTTTTTTTTTTTTTTTTTTTTTTTGTATAATTTTAATGGGTTTTTTGTGTTTTTTCAGATTGACTTTAATACTTTCCTGTCCGATGGATCTCAAAAATTTTCCAATGGATGTGCAAACATGTATCATGCAGCTGGAAAGCTGTAAGTTTGCGTAACGTATTATCTTATACATACTTTTGCAGGGATTACAACAGCTATATAGCAGGTAGGAAAACCCCTTGTAGTGGTACAAGAACAAGAGCAAGTTTTCAAAATGAATCTTTTTAAACAAAAGAATCTGTAAAATATACTTGGTTCTAAGAGGAAGAGGTTCATTAATCCCTATTTGCACTGAAAATCAAGAGTTTTGTGTAAATCTGAAGTTACCACTAAACTTAAGTAGCAAGTGCCAGTTTAGCTTTAGACAAAATTTCTACATATAGGATTTCAGCATAGGTCTTCTCTATGTTCACATATATAGGAGGTGAATAACATGGGAGAGCATAAAGGAAACATAAAAATAACTTAAGGAAGTGATTTATGGGATTTTATGTGAAATAAAATTAGCGTTTTCTAGCCTATCATATATCATACTTAGCCCTTATATACCCCGTATATTGTACCTCTCCCTTGAAATCTTGCTTCTTAAAAGAGGATGGAAAGCTTAAATCAGCTATGCCAATTCCAGGCACAAACACACACTCACAAAAGGAGAAATCAACTGTTCTGTCTGATGCCTGATATTCTTATCTTCCTTGTGATATATAGTATTCGGGATTTGCTGTTTCCCTTAAAATGAGAGGACTTTGAAAGAGAGTCCTTGCAGGAATATCCTCCTACTGATGCCAAGAACAAAATTAAAATAAAGTAAAGCATTCTTTGAAAGCTTCCAGAAACCCGAAGTTTGTGAAAATTAATGACAGGGGCAATACAAATTAAGAAGTATCCATCTAAAATATCTAGTTTTACAGTTTTAGGGCCAATAAGTGAAATATGTCAAAAGTAAAAGAATTGTGCATATCGAATGAACATAATGGATTATTTGAAATATATCACAGATCAGAAACACAACACACATGCTTTGATTAAAGTAGTTTTTGGGTTTTTTCGTCTTTTACTGGAACAAAGCAGCATCTAAGGGAAGGGGGAGGTAATTATCTATCAGTCAGTGTGTTGGAACTGTTTGTTGTATGGTATGTTTTTACAAAAAATTGCAGGGTGAGTATAAAAGCCAGATCTATCTTTTACTACAATGGACAGATTGTAACATTATGGAGCAGCCTTTCAACATGAGGGCAAGGGCTGAATCTGACAGCAGAAATTTTCTTGACTAAAATGGAGAGATTGTTATTTGCTGCAAATGTCAAGGAATTTAGGACAATATTATATATCCAGGATTTAAGTGAAACTCCACAGTCAACCTGACCAGATGATTCTACTGATAACCCATGTCACCTGTATAATTAATACGACTAAACAAAAGGTTAACATGAGGCAGTTGCATCAGACTGCATGCAGATGGAAGGTACACTCACTAAATACAATTATGCTTCAGAGAGCAAGTATCAGTGTTTGACTGAACAGGCAAAAGGTATAATTAAAAAAATGTTTTTAAAATTATGAAATTTTTGCTTTAACAGCTTCATAAAACTCAGCTTCATTTTTCCTCTCTTTTAGCTCTTTTGAGGACAGGTCAGACAACAACTGAGCATTCTTGAACAGGCATCTGGTTTGCTTTATAGAAACTTTGCAGGAGCCCACAGTTCCCACAAACTGCACCACAGGGAGCCTACATTTATTAGTTGAATAGCACTGTAGATGTTCTACTGTATTTTCCAGCAGAACATTTTTCACTGAAATCTTGTTTTTAGTCATTGAGTTCAGTGGGAGTAAATTCCCAGCTGCACATTCACATGGTAAAGAGAAGCAATTCTCACAAAAGAAGAGCTGAACAAAATAGAAACGGATGTTTCAAATTCTTTATTCACAAAGATCAAATTTGATTTCATAAAGAAGTTACAAGTAATAAAGCTTTCCCCGTATTGCCTTGTCTAATTCTATTTTACCTGTAACTTCAGACATCAAAAAAACAAAGACTATGGGAAAAGCAAATGGCCTGAGGCAGAAAGGTCGTAGCATGTGGGCGCTCTGGCTACGCTTACACGTCTGACAGCGGAAGAACCAGTTAGGTTTGCAAGAACAAGGCTGCAGTTCGCTGAAATTATTTTGGGACAGATCCAAAGCAGATATGTACAGTGACCTAAGTTCCAAGATCCTAGATCTTTGAAAGCAGGAATTCACCTGTCCATAGCCAGTTTCTCTGTACAGGAAGGACGGGAAAGAAAATAGAGAACTCAGAATTGTTACAAAAAAAGTATCTACATGCTGGACAGAAAAGTAACTAGGTAAAAAGTAATAAAAGATTTATTTTTTTAATTAAAAAAAAAAAAAGACAAAAAAAGAAGAAGAAGAAAGCAGTTTATGTGAGTGTGAATTCTGACCAATTTCCAAAACTCAGAAAAGGGTGAGCAGAAACATTCAAATTCCAGACTCTTTGGCTAGGAAAAGGCATCCAGTTCTATTTAAAATTATAAAAGAAAAAAGGAGGATGGGTGCATTTGGCATTTTCCCAGGCTTCACATCAAATCTCCTGAGGTAAGAACTGACATAACCCTGAGAGCCTGAATCCATACAAGCATCTCTAATTTCTAGGCCACAGTGTCATGCTCTGCTCTGGCTGTCTGCCTTGCATTTTTTGGTGCACAGTGAGACAAGGTAAACAGAGGGATCAAAGCACTAACCCTAGTGGTTAATGCCTTTTCTGCGGAAGTGGAAGACATTTGGGTTCAAAACAGAGAATGCAGTCCTCTCATGTTCTGCGTAAATGATCTGACCACCAGGCTGTGTTATAAAAACCAAAGGGTTTGCAGCAGCAAAACAGCAGTAGCCAGGCTTCCAGATGTTTCTTTTTGAAGTGGTGATCATTGCTGTTTTTTCCACTGAGTGCCAAGTTGTGTCGGACATTGCACATTATGAATTTACAAGGCCCATTTATCTCACGGTTTCTGTAAACTGTATCTGATCTTGCAAGCCTTGCTCCCACATGTGTCACTAAGCAAATTAGACTGAATCACTCATCTTTTTTTTACTCGTCTTACCATTCGGTTGCAAAGACTGACAGTTACTTATAAGAAACAGATTTTGTTTCTGCTTTAAATAATAATTTCTTTTAGTACTAGATACTTTCCTTCAATATTGATACTGTTGCTCCATCATAGAAAAGTCTAAGAGAAAAACTAATGTATAGCTTTTCTTCCCAAATGATGTCTTTATTTTTAGTTGGCTCATGTAATGTTTTTTTCCAAGGTCAGTCTAAGCAGCTGGATTTGCCCCGGTAAAAGTACTTCATTTATATCATGAAGTGTCTGAAAAATATCTAAGTGGAAATGTCTTCTATTTTTAAAGGATTTGTTTTACCAAGTGATTTCTCAGCAACTAGAATGAGCTGCTTTTTTATCTTAGAAAGGGAGCAAATGAAAATGCACATATGAAATAATCCCTTCTACATTTCTATGCCTTATACCAGGGCAGCCTATAGGCATGTGGGATAATTTTAGTTTTATTCTGCTTGAATAAGATACAAAGAAATGTCAGCAAGATACATATTTATTTCCGTGGCCTGTCTCCCAGGAATGAAATGTTTTTCTTTCAAGTGCTAGAGGTTGTTGTCTTTCTTTTTTAAATTTCACTTTTACCTCACAGCGCTCCTTTATTTATAAATTACAATTATAACTTTATGTGACATTTAATATTCCAGAATTTTCAAAGAATATTGAAAAGACTAACTCAGTTGCAAAATAAAAAATATACTATGAAAAGCAACATAGGTAAGGTATAAAACACTTTCTTACCTTATAATTTTAATTTGATGCTTATTATTAAATTAAACAATGGTCTTTTTCCACCCACCCCTTTTGATTTGTGGAGGCTTTTTAGTCTTTCTAAGCAACCATGCTGTTGTCTTCTGGACTGTTAAAGAAAATTCACTCTGTACTACATGATGCTGAGTTGCACAATTTCTTTCCCCCCAGTCTCTAATTTGGAGATCGTACAAGTGGAAGGCTGGGTACACAGGCTGCAGCAGTACAAGCTAATGCATTACAAAAAATTATATGCACATTTTTCCTTTCCCACAATAGCACAAAGACACCATAAGAAAGATAAAATAATGGCAGTGTATTTTTTATCTGCCAGGAAACCTCAGGTCTCTACCTGAATGACAGAAATGGACACACTAGGTCAGTGCTTGTCTGCGCCACAAAGTGTAGAAACCATATTGCTTCTCTCCTTTCCATTTCTGTAACACAAAAATTATCAACTGCTCATGCTGTGGTTTGTATTCTGCAGATGGGTGACTGAACCTATTGTGTCTGTCTGAAGTGGGACGTGACACACAGCTACACAAAGTTCACAATACTTGCAGTCTTCATCTCCTGACCAGTGCAGGACAAAAGGGCAGCAGTAACTGTACGGCTGCTGCTGGCATACAGAACCTGGTATAAAAGTGTTAGCTGAAAATCTATAGGCTTCAGCAAGGAATAGTAGGTTTGAGAGATGTGCTAGAGTGCTGAGCTGAAATGTTATTCTTTTCTGAAATTCAAGCTAGGAAGAATAAACCTAATACTCCCCAGGGAGAGATTCCATCAGAACAACTCAGAGGGCAGTGCAAAGGGCAGACACTTTCCAAAGCAGCTCAGAAATACATTGAATAAAATCCTGCTTTCTTGGAGCTCCAGCATAAATTTAGCCTTGAAATGAATCACAGCTCATTTCTGAAGCTAATATTTTTAGTGAGTAATGCAGAAGAATTTATTCTAACCTCAAGCCAAAACCAGATTCGTTAGCTTTGTCATATCTTCCCCCTGCTATGTTGCTGGGAATTTAGGGCACAATTCAAATGTCTGTCATGCTCTTAGAAACAGTAATGTGCAGGCAGCCTATCCTGGAGGCAAATTGATGGGATGCCCAACAGAGGAGTAGTGGAGTAACTCTAGTCAACATGACTGCAGTCCTTGCTTCAACTGGATACCTAAAGAACTGATGGGTTTGCTGACTAAATCCAATGTTACATTTGGACCTGTACCTTACTAAAAATTAAAGAAATGACAATGGAATTTAGATAAATCACTGGGATTAAAAAGTAAAAAATAAATTCTGTAGCTGAACTAAACTCTCTTTTACAAAAAAGCCTGATATCTGCTCAGTTGTTTCATGCTATACATGTGTCTGTTTATTGAACATGAGGAAAAGAGTGGGGTTTTAATATATCTGTAGGTATTTTAAAATGACACAAGGGAAGCACAGTCTTCCTGTATTAAAACAGAATGAGTAGAAAATTCACAGGTTATATTGATATTCAGCTGGATCACAGGTTTGCTCATGGCTTGGAAAGGTGTGCTAAAGGCAGACAAACTTAGCAAAGAAATTTTTTTCAGCACATGTGAAAAAGGAGTTATATTGGAATTGCCAAGACAATGTGGGTTCAAAGGCATAGAGTCTCTAAAGGTACAGGAGAGTTGCTTGCCTTGAATAACAACCTGTTTTTCTGTAATGGCGTAGTCCTTGGAGAAGCAGAGGAGATGTTTGACACTTCAATAACTCTTCAAGACAAACTTGGTGGATGTTCACTGTCTTGTCTGTGAGATAATGGGCTTTTAATGCCTACCACTGATACTGCATTAGCTACAATAAAATCTTCCTAGTCTTAGCACGCAACTGATATGAATAGCTTGGTTCCAAAAAATTGTATACAGTAATGTGGACTGATGTGATTTGAATGGAACGCTATTTATTTAAGGCAGGCTTTATTCCTGTAATTTCAAAATTGGATGAATGAAAAGGTGTTATTTATTATTCATGGTAGTGTTTAAAAAAAAAACCCAAAAAACAAAGATACAATCTAATTCTTTGTTTCAGGGACTCATGTAAGTATTGATAACAACTTGACAACAACATTTTTCAAAAGATAAGTTTTGCTGGGAAAAAGGAGTCAGACCAAGAGAAAAGTTTGGTTTTTCTTTTCCAGACATGGTAGATGCCCTTGCTACTTAGAGCTATTTCAGCAGGATCACATTCTTTTTTTCCTGCAATTTTTCCTGGAACCTGTCATTGAAAATGTTGAAAATTTTCACTCCAGCTAAACAATTTTCAGTGCTGTCTAAAAGCTGAAGTTGCTATGTCTGTCTTGTCCACCATCTGTCAGAGTTTTGTATAGATTAGATCAACTAAATAAAATATGTGATATTTTATACAATTTCATTTTATTTGATGTCCAGATATTCAAAACCCTCCATCAACTATTCCAGGCACAAGTCCTGAGAACCACTTTTCATCAATGTCTTATCTCTTTCACCTTCTCCCTCTGTAACTGTGACAGAGTTTTACTTTCATTGTATCACACTTATCACCAACTCTGTTGCACATAATTTTCTAAAGTAAAATTTCTGCAGGCCAAATCCAAGTTTCTCAATTGTTTCAGGTCCTCTTCCCTTCCAGTTAATTCTAAATTCTACTTAGTTTGCCAGTTTGTCATATTCATCTCAGGCAGAACTCTCAGGCTACCAGTATATGCTTCATGAGCTAATTACCTGGAATGATTTCAGGCTCCTAAAAATGACTTGTCTCTTTAAGAAAACTGTTTGCACAGAGGCTACAGGGCCATGCATTCACACGGTTCTTGAGTTTTTCTGAGAAATACTCCCTCTGGCAACCTTCTCCGCCTGGGATGGTATCTTTGTCATACAATTACCAACCATTTACCGCCTGCTTTTGCGTTTTAGATGTGAAAGACCTCAGACTTCAAGTTAATAGAGAATATTTATGTAACCTAACCAGTCCTGTAACTTCTGAACATCACTGTTCAAATATGACAAAGTTGTTTTTACTGTCCTTTCTTTATAGTCCTATCATGATCATGAATCTTTATAAGAATTAAGTAAGAGCAACTACTGCACAGTAGCCAGACAAAAATAAATACATTGCTAACCACCTTCTTCAGCCACAGCAGTTGGTTTGTGTCTCATAGAAGACAATTTGACAACTCCACTTCCTTCCTCGACCTTCATTCATTCATGCCTTGCAAACCAAAGCCCTAGCACACTGCATTTCAGTGACAGAAGTCTTTACTAACCCATTTGATTTAGTTTAGGTTGGTCTGGTCCTGAAGACCATGCAAGATTATAATCTCCATTTCTTTCAGCTATTCATGTAGAATAAAAGATTCACTTTTTGCACCAGTGAGCTGCACCCTAGGTGTATTTAATATATTGTCTAGGCTAGTGACTGACTGTCCATCTTTCAAAAATAAAATTTAGCCACTAGGAATTTCCTACATAAAACTGTATTTCCCAGCCGCTGGTAATAAAAATATGTGGTATCAATTTATAATAGTCACCAAAACCACCTCATAGTCAAAAAATTAAAAACTTCTGGTTTGAAAAGGCTGAATATCGTGTTGGGTTGCATCAAATCCAAATAAATAACAGATATATATGTTCTGCTCATAAAGCAGCAGCCAGAGAGCTGCTTTATGTGAGTTGCTCACAGTAAGACTGAACAGCGAGACTGAGCAGCGAGAATTTACAAAGAATAGGAATAAACATCGTGTTGCAAAAGTTCACCCTGAAAGACAGGTGTTTTTAGAAGTAAATTCAGTTTTTTTCTTCTGGACATAGACTTCAGGGATTCGTACCACATTTCCTACGGAAAGCAGAACAAAATGAAAGCAAGGCACAGAGAGAAAGCACCTTACACTCAAGTCTTATCCCAAGATGTCAGGATTCAAGAGCTCAGTGCTTATGTCTACTACAGAATAAGCTCCATCCATCTATAAGCAGAGGTAACGCATTTAATGTTATGTGTAGTTGATAAAAGCCCTCCTCTGATGTGGCTTTGGCTCATCTCTTTCTCTACTATTAGAGTTGAGTTGAAGGCCACTGAAATTAGTTCCACAG
Source organism: Dasyornis broadbenti (assembly GCA_013397935.1). Classification (NCBI taxonomy): domain Eukaryota; kingdom Metazoa; phylum Chordata; class Aves; order Passeriformes; family Dasyornithidae; genus Dasyornis; species Dasyornis broadbenti. The sequence goes on from VZRN01000979.1 coordinate 809,066, forward strand.
GAAAACACAATAAAGTGTTCTCCTGATGGAAATGTTAGCTGCATAAGAAACATGAGTAAGTATCATCTTTAATACTTTTTTCTAATCCAAAAATATATAAATAAACTGCAAAAGTCATCACTACATTAATATTTGTCATGGACTTCTGTGGCATAACAAATAGAAGGAGGAGAATCTAGAAACAGGTACCATCAAGAAGGTAGGGCCTCTGTAGGTGTGAATCTAAACTTGAAAAACTGCAAGGGATAGGACTCCTTATTCTGTCTCGTCAGTGCAAACTGGTTTCTCTACTTCCTCAAATTCAGGGACCTAGATTGTGCCAATTCTCCTGCCTGTTAGCTTCTGCGTGTTCAGAATTTATGGACCTAACTGCACAATGAAGACACCATTATCTTGATGATCTCTTATAGGCCTCAAAGAGAAATGTCTTGCTCTTTATAACTACTACATATTTCAGTGCAGCTCTTACAAGCTGCATAATATGTCTGGCAATATAACTACCCCATATAGCACAAGCTTGTAGTGGTAACCACACATTTATTCCAAATAAAGTTTTCACATTTCACATTTCACAGTTTACTGCTCCATTAGCACGGTGTTAACCATGTAATGGAACACAACTGCTCAGATATTTTATCTCACAGACCATTTGAAAAATGCACACAGTGTATTTCTTATCGTAAAAAGTGTACCAATATCAGCAACAGGCATTTAGATTTTTAGTTTAATTTATGTTACTGAGTGACATTTTTAAAATTGCTTTAAAGATAATGCATATTTGTTAAACAGGTAGCAAGCAGCGAAGAACCAAAAGCTCAGGTGGACTTTAGGTTTAGTATTTCTAGAACAGGACACAGACAGTTATTACAATTAATCAACAGAGGGCCCAAAAGTAGGGTGCTTTAGGACTGTATTTTAGGCTCACTGCATTTATAACACCACACACCTAAACTGTAACAGTATTTATGCTGCAGTATGGTAACCGCTGGTTGTTTTAAAGAGTGATTTCTATAGAAATGCCTTTTTCCTCTGATGCACAATGCATATGGTACCATAAGCATTCTGAGTGCTAAGCACTGTGTTATTTAGCAGGTCCTCTTCATAAGATTTATTGAAAAAACATCTTCTTTTGATTTAATTCAAGTTGATTTAATTTAACATACCTAGTGGAAACATTATGCTATTTTAAATTTATTTAGTATAACATAAACTCACATCTTCATTAAGTTCTCTATATGTTAAGACACACTTCCTTTATGACTATGACCTTGACTCACAAAACTGAAGGTACAGTATTGAATGCTAAAGCTATATTTGGGCATTTACAATGTAAACACGACAAAAATTAATTACTACGCCAGGATTTTGAATACACTGCTATTATTTTTACTAATTGCATTATGGAAGAATTAGTGGGAAGGGTAGATAATCAAAATTAAAAGCTTGCATTAGAGATGAACGAATCTGATTTAGTGAAATACATTTTGACACAGCAGTTGTTTCTTGCTAGTTCAATGAGTTTTACTCAGGGGATATCACTTCGGGCCATAATCTACATGCATCAAATGATAATCTGCTTTACACACAACTGGGGTTTTTTTGTCTGAATTCATGCAAAGTTTGGTAAGATATATACTTCTGATTTTCCCCAGTTTATGGCATTTAATAGTGAACTTTGAAATTGTGATTATGGAATATCATGCAGCCAATAAGAAAAACAAATGTTTTCTTGCACATCTTATATATTCTTCTGGTGACTTGAGTAATTTTTGATCTTAATTAAATACTTATTTAATTATATATGGTCTCATTTTTACCATATTCATCCAGCCTCAAAAAAATTCCAAGTAAACCACCAGTCAGCCTGAGTTCCTGTGAATACCTTACCAAAGTTCTCCACAAAAGAAACATCTAGAATTTAGAAGGAAGAAGAAGTGTTGAAAACATTTTTACATTTATTAACGCTAATTCTTAGCTCCTAGGTTCATTCAACACAGATCAGAAAAGACAAAGTGTATCTCAATTTTCAGGTCAGCAGATCAGGTTACTGAACAGCATTTATAGGTGTATTTAAAAAGTAATGAAGTCACTGAATAAAACAGGGATAAGATTTATGCCTACACACTAAAGAGGTTACTTTTTTTGCTGGAACTCAAAATTTCAGTAATTTTGGGCAGACAGGTACTCTGAGAAAGTTTTGAACAATATACTTTAAACAGTAATTTGTTACTGAAAGGTTAAAAGAATTTCTGGTTCTCAGCAGGTTATCTTCAACAGGTCATTAGCATTGGGCTAAAGCAGAAAGGAAATATTGCAAAGAAGCTGAAAACTATATAAATTAGAAGAAAAAAAAAAATCTCCTTTTTCCTCCTGGTTCTTCTGGTATATATGGCTCAAACTTGAATGAGAATATGAAGCTTTTTTTTTTATTTTCTTTCTTTCCCCCCAGTTATAATAACCAAATGAAATTTATTCAGAAAGAAAATTAAAATAAAATGCCCAGGAAAGTTAATAGATCACATATTCAGAAGAACTAGGGATATTTTCCCCAATGATATCCCATGCAAATATTCATCTGAGAGAAGGAAATAGAAACAAAAAACTACTTGTCCTTGACAAAGTCTGGGCCTTGATTAGTGGGGCTTTTGCTGATGTATCTAATCTTATACACACATGCATGAGGTGTGGATAAATGCAGGAGTCTGAATATTAAAGCTGAATGCTTTTTAACAGCAGTATATGCCACACTCAGTTAATATGAGATTATAATTGATTGCTTTCCCATGTGTTGCTCCAGTTTCAGAGAAAAGCAGTTTTCAATTCAACTCATACTACTGCATAACTTTTAATTAATTGTTGTCTTCAAATAATTTGCATCTAACCATTCAAATTGACATAAACCCATAAATACAGCTTTAGCAATCCACATTTCACCTCAAATAAAAGGAGGAAAGGATCTGAGTGTGAAGGGCCTATTTTATCCTTCATGGTTTGGGGAGGGCAAAATGTTCCCAAGCACCTAAGAGATTTTGACGTTTAGCTAATTTAGATGCTTTTGTTGAATCCAAAGCATTAATAGACAATACAATTATTAAGATTTAAAAAGAGTTTCATAAGACAGCCTTTTTGGGTTTTCTAATAACATATGGTGTAGAAGAGCAGATAAAAATTTTTAATTAACAGGTACAAGCAGACCTTCTATATTAACTCCTTTTTATAACATTTATTTAAAATATTATAATTTGATATGTTACTACTTTCCAAAATTTGCAGCTGACTTAGAATGTATTTGGGTTTTTTCTTTGTTTTAGTTGGATACACAATGAATGATCTCATTTTTGAGTGGCAAGAAAAGGGAGCAGTTCAAGTAGCAGAAGGTCTCACTCTACCACAGTTTCTGTTGAAAGAAGAAAAGGATTTATGTTACTGCACCAAGCATTACAATACAGGTAGGAAAGTGATTACAACTGAAAAGATATTTAACATTTATTGTTATAATAAATGTCACAGTTGGGGTATTTTGCAAATGTTCTTTTTGAATTCACAAGAGGGCTAAAACATACTGGTGCATTGTGCAAAATAATAAAGTCTAAAAGAACTGGCAAACAAAACTAGACTACCTGAAGACCGATCAAACTTAAATTTTAGTTACCTTAAGAAAATATAGAGTTGAAATAATTCAGAAGCTGTTCAGTCAGGAGTTTTACTTATTCAGCAGGTGCCATAACCACATTTACAGTGTGGGATCTGAAGCACTACTGAAATCCAAAGGCCTGTATGCTGTGCACTAATCATAGCCTGGCTCAGTCAGGAGAAAGGGACACAGGGTTGCCAAGCCAGATATTCCTGCCCTAGTTCATATTGCAAGGGGGCAATGCGAACGAGCTGAAAGCAGTCTTGGTGCGCAAAGGCCAGGTGTACAAGCTAGACATGAGCATGCAGTGACTGGACAAGGAGGAATGGATTCAAACTGAAAGAGAGTAAGTGTAGATACCAGGAAGAAATTCTTTATTGTGAGGGTGGTGAGGCACTGGCCCAGGTTGACCAGAGAAGCTGAGGATGCTCTGAAAGTGTTCAAGGCCAGGTTGGATGGGGCTCTGAACAACCTGGTCTAGTGAAAGGTGTCCTTGCCCATGGCAGGAAGATTGGAACTAGGTGGTCTTTAGGGTCTCTTCCAACTCAAGCCGTTCTATAATTCTCTGACTGTATGATACTGAATTTAAGGCTTTGTAGAATTGAGATATTTAGCTCATCTCTGGGATTATTTAAAAAAGGAGGGGATTAACATTAATAATACAGTTGTTATATTTTCATTTTTAATTGTGAAAAACTATATTAATAACTGAACAATCACAAACACAATAATTCTGAAAAGTAAAGCCTAAGAATACATAGTTTATATATTGTCTTGAGTAAAAAAAAAGCTAAAACTCTTCCATCCTGATCCATATATTTTTTAATTTTTGTTCTCCAGTATGATTAAACGTGTCTTAAAATTTAAGATTAGAATGTTTCATTTGGATTTTGTGGAAATGTCAAGGAGAGAAAATTAAATAGGTGGTGTTCATAAGGAATGTCCTGTTACAATCAAAATTAAGGAGGAGTGCTTTTCTACACTGAGTTTTATCAGAATTGCAGTGGTGCCCTAAGACAAAGGAAAGTCATCTAATAATTTCCATTTAAAGTAGGAAGATATTGATAGAGATATTTTGAAGTGCTCCCTAAAATAAATTGGAAATACTTAATATGCACTTTTATTGTGCAAATATTAATATCTGGATAATCCTTAAAAACCTTCTAAAAGTTGTGATACATATCCTATAGCAGAGTGATTTTTTTCACTCAGACATTTCTTTGTTAGTTATAATATAGAAATTCCTATTATTCCTCTTTTCCTTTTTACCATAATCCTTATGACAAATGAGAAAATTTTATTTTGAGTACTTTCCTCTGTCTCCTTTGAGATATACAAGGAACTTACCCTTCCTTTTTAGAATTCTCCTGCATTTGCCATTTTAATGTGTGTCTGTAATTGTATTCTATACCCTGTATGCGATATTAACTAATGACAAATCATGGTATAGAGTATTCTTCTCATTTCTCTAAAATTGATTTGCATTTTACAATGCATCAAAAATCTCTAACTGAGAAATTAAGATATTACTGTAATGCTTAACTTGATAGTGAATGGAAACCTGGTTTAAAATTTTGGAATTTCCAGACCTATGTTTCAAGCCTATTTAACTTGTATTAAATTTCATCCAAGGAAAAATAGGAAAATATGCCATGCCTAGGAGTACTATACTAGGTTACATGGGGTCAGCTTATATGTACTGTTTTTCCACTGTGGTCCTAACCTGAGCAGAGAAGCAGGAGCAACAGAGGTTATAATCTGCATGTGAGGCCTCATGGTTCTCAAGTTGTGGCTACAAGTGTACTTGTCTCTGTGCAATTCCGCCACATTTAGGTGAGAGGAGGGGTTTACTGTAACAAGTCTAGAGGACAGCGTGGCAAAGCAGCAGCCTGTTGTATTCTGTATTGCTTTGGTGTCGTGGTTTAGCTTGGCCCAGGTTTTTCTAGTGGGGGGGGACCACAAAGATGGCTCCTCTGTGAAGCTTCTCGAAGCCTTCACCATGTCCAGCTCTGAGGTGATGGACATGCTGCTGGCCAAGCCTGGGCCAATTAGAGATGTTGGTTACGCCTCTGTGAAAAACATATTTAAGACGAAATCAAAACAATGGGTGCACGCACTTTTCCTTAGCCAGAGGAGGAGGAGTAGGTGAGAGTATGTGAGGGAAAACAACATGGAGAGACCAAGGTCAGTGGAGAAGGAGGGGGAGGGGGAGCTCCAGGCGCCGGAGCTCTGCAGCCTCTGCAGGCCGTGGTGAGGCCCATGGTGAAGCAGGGGGTGCCCCTGCAGCCCATGGGGGCCCACGGGAAATGCTGAGATCCACTCGCCCATGCCGAAGC
>VZRN01000979.1:815223-849563 GCA_013397935.1 Dasyornis broadbenti
CCGTAGCAGTTTTGGGGAGACTGCTTGCCTGTGTGGGGACCAGCATCACTGTAGCAGTGTCGGGCGGGCTGCCGACGGTGAGACCCATGGCTACGCAGAGGAAAAGAACCTCTCCCCGGGCAGGGGAAGAAGATCTGGGTGATGAACTGACCTAACCCTTCCCCCATACCTTGTTCCCTTGTGCAGCTGCTGGGAAGGAGGGAGGGGGGTGAGTGGAGAAACGGTGGCCTTGAAGGGTTTATTTTACCTCTCATTTACTCCTCTGACTCTGTTAGTAATAAATTAGATCACTTTGCAACCTAAGTTAGTCCTGTTTTGCCTATTCTAAGTGCGTCTTCTCCCAGGTTTCCTTATCTCAACCCATAAGCTCTGGGTGTGGGTGTGTTAATTTGGGGGTACCTGGCATTTGGCTGGGCTCAAACCTTGACATTTGGCCAATTTGTATTTCTGTGGCCACACTTGCTCTAAGCGGTGAGTGCAACCCACAAACCTGGAAAGATGAAGTTCATGCCTCTATTGAAAAAAATAGTTGGACCATTTAATTTGTCCACAAAAAAACCAAGGCATTTGATAATACAGAAACCTTGGAAGCTTGGATGCAGTTAGAGAATGGGCACATTAAAAATGTGATCAAAAGATAAGGCAATTGCACAACTGTGGGACCTGCCTGTGATGAGTAGGGGGAAAAATGCAATGCTGATGCTGAGCGTCTGCAGGTGGAAAGGTATGTCCTCACCAGAGAAGCAGCTGAGTGGCCTGCTCTGAGGTTCAGCACAAAAATTAAAGATGATGGCAGGGCAAATCAGAAAAAAAAGATGGTCTTACCCATGAAGGACTACATTTATTGTGATACTCTCCTCTTCAAGATAACAGTATTTTCTCCAAAGCTGTTTTTTCTAAAAAAAAGTCAAATCTTTGGTATGAAGCAAATTTAATCAGATTAGAGGGGTTTAGTTTCTAGGAGGGTAAGAATTCTTTTTATTTATTTGTTACAACTAGTTTTATCAGTACCATTTATAGGCTAAAACACCATAAACATTATATTAAAAGACGACAGCAACTATTTTCACTGCGTCACTTGGATATGTGATCATGATATATGAATTAATGTGCTTTCTTAAAGCCTCTGCAATGTGATGCTGCAGGCAGATATACCTTTAGGATACTCCATAAGAACGAAAATTTTTAAAAATCAGTTTTCAAAACTTGATGTGAAATCTAGTTCTCCAGCCTGTGACAGATTAGATAAAATGTGTTCTTAAAACAATACTAAGCAACTGCAGCTAGTATGCAATTAGTGACCAAAGAAGAGTTTTCAAATTAAATTTAGTTACAACACAGGATGGAAAGCTCTTCTGAGACACTCTGAAAAACAGAAAAAAATCCCAAAATTCTGCCTGTGAAGAAAATTAACATGAAGCTTCAGGACAGTACACGGAAGCTCATCAGTGCATGTCTCATCAGTGTTTCATGCCCAATTGAAAATGGTTAACTGTAACCAGAGCTCAAAAAATGAACTATCTCTAAATATAGAGACATAACAGTTTCAGTAACAGTACAGCAAAATGGCTTATCAAATCTTGTGTTCTGAAGTGACACAACAATTCTGATAATTTTCATGTTTCGCATCCGCAGGCATATCTGCAGTGACCAATCTGGGAAGTGAAGTAGAATCATAACAACCAGAAAAATCACATATGAACCATTTATGTTACAAGGATGGTCTTGCTTTGGCGCATTCCCGTGTGACATTAATTGCTTCCCTGGGCTGTTATACAACACCTAAATTTTATTTCAATCACAGATAATTTCAATCACAGCTGCAAAAAGCCCATTATACAGTAGCATGAATTTATACCTAATAGCATTGGCTAACAGGGACAAAAGAGTCTTGGCTTTATTTCTGCATCATGGATAATGCGCTACACCTGCACTTCAGTGATGCTTCTCAGAACAGTCTTAGGTCTAATAAAGCCTTTTGGATCAAAGAATTGGATGTAGTGGTCCTGGAAACACGGGAGCTATGATCGCTACACTCACCACCAGAACTGATAGATTCTGTATGTGCCCATTTCTGATCATTTCGATCTTGATGAGCAGCATGTTTCCTTAACTCCACACGCCCCATTTGACCTTCTAACTGCACAACCCAAGCACAATTTTTTCCCATGATCCCTTTTGTTCCCCCATAAAGTTGCTTAACAACCTGCAGATTGTGGCCTTTCTAGGTCTCACCTTCAACTGACCTAGTGCCATATATTCAGCCATTTCGCTGCCAGCTTGACAATGGCAGTAATTAAAGGAGACAGAACTTTAATCCTTATCCTGCCAACAACTCTAACCCCTGTCTGTGTTGACAAACACCTAAACCACTCTTTTTGAGACTATAGGAGTGATTTTTAAAGACATGACTTTTAACTCCCTTGGTTTTTTTATAGACCGTTTCTCCAAAAAGGAATTTTGTACTTTTTTCCCAGGAGGTTGTCTACGGGTTTGAAACCTCTGAAGCTGCTCATTCCTTCACTGAAAAAGCAGGAATTATAAACACTTTGGAAAACAAACAGCGTCTGTGGCAGGCTGAGGATGTGACCACCCCCTAGATGCAGAAAATGCCACTGTCTGACTCCAACAAGGCATTTTTCTCAAGGGGAAAGAAACCACAACTGTCACCCCTGCACTGATCAAAATTTGAGCATTCCACCTTAAAGATTCATTGAATAAAAATTCATCACCTCTTCTGGAAGTAGAAACATTACATCCAGATGTCTCTTTAGTTTATACTTTTCCCCTCTCTGCCCCTGCTAACACAGTGTAGCATGTGACTAGTCTTTCATGTCACACGATTGCTGTTCAACTTGCTATCTCCCAGGCTCCCAGGCCTGGGAGAACTGATGCCTACCCTATCCATCCCCAGCCTGTATCAGTGCAGGGCATTACTTCACCCCCATCACAGACCTGTGCATTTGTCTTTGCCATGATGTTGTGCTGGGTTCTCCAGCCTACAAAGGTCCTGCTCAGTGGAGCTCGGTTCTTCATTCTGAGGGACATGGAAACTGCAAGTACAAATTTATCAAGCTGAAAAAAATTAGTTTCTCTTTTCCATATTTATTTTCAACTGTCTTTTACTGCAGTCATTATCAGTCTTACACCAGTGTTAGTGTTTACCACTTGCCTCAGTATTTTTTTCAAAATAAGCTAAGTAAAGACACTTCTTTGCTGTCCAGGAATTTATGTAGTCAAAGACAGGTGGCAGAATCAACACTGACTTCCCTCAATATGCTGCTGATATCTACAGACTGTGACGTTAAAGAAAAGGTGAAAGGTAGTACATTCCTAGAGTTGTTTAATGAATCTTGGCTTTGGATGCATGAACAAGTGCCATGTACATGAGAACTTGTCTAGTTCTATTCTAAATGCTGGAAAATCATAATTTCTGTCCAAGCTGTATGAAGATAGAGACAGTGTTTTATGTATTTTGTGATGAGGAAAAACCAAGTACTTTTATAAGCAGCTTTTATCAGCAAAATGCACTCAAATCGCAATTTATGTTAAAGTGCAAATTGGAAAGTTTCTGGAGACTGCACTTACCAAGTGCTTTTTTATTATCCTGACTCCTTCTTAGAAAGGTTTGAAAATGATTTCAGCTAAATTTACTTATATGTAATTAGTTTTATAGGTACAATCTATTTAAATAACATGCTTTGCACACACACACAATTTAAGAATTTTTTGTTTAAGAAATTTTATCACTGGAAGGCAAAGGAGCACAAAGCCTTTAGCTGTATTTCAGTAATAAGTAAAGCAGAGTTCCTCTCAAACAACAGTGTCATATTCTTGGAAGAATAAAAAGGAAAAATCTTTACTGAACAAGGTAAAATCAAGTAGACTGCTTTTCTTTGATAATGACTCAAACAGGAGACAAAGTAAAAGGGATATTTTATGTCATGAACTATTCTCAGTGTGGGTTTTCCTGCAACAGGCATTTGAGTAAATATTTGACCTTGTACAGAGGGTAGATAGGAATACTCAAAGCATTGCAATGACAACCATTTAGTAAGAACCTGCGAATCCAAGGTATTAAGCATTAGAAAACAGTCAAAGGGGTAAGATGCAGCAGCCGTGTTACATCAACCCATACAAAATCTGTTTCTTGTGTCCACCTATTTTTTCATTTTGGAAGAAGAGTCTTTAACTTTTGTCTTTAGAAGAAAGAACTGTCATTACTTTTATCTCTATAGAGAAAAGCATGTCAGCTGGCTTTTGCAATATGTTATCTTTTCCACATAAAATGAGAAACTGTGTTTTTTACAAGCCTAAAAGTAATAAACAGAGCAGAGGTTTAGAATAACGTCTAGAAGTAAATACTCTGTCTAATGCAATTTTCAAGCTCATTTTGAACTTAGGATCTCTATGGGAATATGGCAGTAGAGGAATTGAGCTGCTTAAGAAATGGATTTCCAGAAGACAGACAAATGGGAGAAACTCTCCATTGTATTAAGAGATCTAAATCTAAGTCAGCCATTTAGGTTGGGCATATCCTAGCCACTGAAGTAGTCTCACTCTCCCTTCCTCCTTTCCTACTGTCTCTCAGTACCTAATTTCGTGATAAGCCTTTGTCTCTAGCATTTTTCAAGGTGAAAATGAAGTGTTGTAACAGAGGAACGTCATCACAGTACAATTGCCCCAGGATTCTGTTAGCAAATTTCCATAGCTAGCAGTATTTTGGCTGCTAGAATGGCTGCTTGTTGGCTATCAGTCACTGGTAAAAAGAGATTCGTGTAGCCTACATTCATATTGACAGATGGGTTGAATCAGAATATGAAATCTCTGCTTCCCAGATCCAAGACATATATTCTGCAGAGCTCCATAGAGATTTATTCAGATTTGCTTAACATAGTTCAATTTGGATAAGCTTTAAATCATCTCTATTCAGCAAGCATAAGATTCTTATTTCAAGTAAATAGATTCATGTAATTTCATTAAGCTGTATAGTCCTTAAGCCACAGTCCTCTCTGTATCCATAAAATATTTCACAGTAAATCATTTATTAGAATTATCAATGATTTACAAGGTCAGACTGCCATGTAATATTATCTAAAGCAGTATAACAAACCTTCAGCAGATAACTCTCCATTCTGCATGGATTAACAGCAAAACTCTGCATGCTTAGTTCTTTTCTTGTTTGTTTATATTATTCATTTTATATTTTATGATGCTGTTAATTTTTAATTTCATAGTGATTGAATAATTATTACTCCTCTCTTAGTTATTTCTCAGGCACACAATTTCCTTGACTCAGAATCCTGAAGTGATTCTCCCTTATTAAAACTTTCTGTATAGCTTCAGAAAGTGCTACTCAGCCTTCCTCGGAATTGTAGACATGTTTATAACATTGTAGGGGTGTAGTAAGAAAATCTTTCCCCAAAAGACATATTAAGGGCTGCTAAAAAGAGACAAATATTTTTAAGTCCTACCAACTCTTACCTCTGGGACAGTTTGAGACAGATGAAACTATAAAAGAGGACTCTTTATGGCCATAAGTTTACTACTTATGCTTGATTTCCCTTGCACATCCCACCCTACTGACAGTACCTTTTAATGACACAAAGCATACTGCTGCCTGCATAGCCCATTTTTTAAACAGCATGTGCCACAGTCAGTGGAGGCTGTGTAGTGTGAAGATGACCTGAAGTAGAAAACTGCGTTTCCTGGGTTATTCACAGTTGGCCACAAAAGCAACAACAACAAAAAAGTATGTGATCTAGACACTGACTCCAAAGAAAGTGTCTTTTCTGGGGAAAAGAAAAATATAGGCTGATTACAATATGTATTTTGTCACTACACATGGTTTCAGCATGGATATTGCATGGAAATAATGCCAGTCCAGCAGCTCTAACATTGTGGTTACCAAATAATATGCGTAAGAGACAAAAAAGCACCATCACATTCATATACACCAGTACATTCACTTCACATGCACAGGTACAATGTTCATCGTCAGTACTTTTGACTTCTTTAGTACTCTTAAAACCCTGGTTAGCCTAGACTTACAAACACAAAAAAATGTAATCTCAATTCCAGAAAAACGCTCATGTTTTAGGAAGCCCTCAATAGCTTTTTTTTTTCCTGTTGGGTTACAGAAATCAGTCCAGTTTATGGATTTGTGCACATCTATATTTAGCTTTAGTCTGAAATTACCATCAGGTCTTAATTTGTTGCTCAGCCTCAGCAAAACCACAATATCACAAGGGATTCCTAGCCTCCCCCTAGGCACTCTCTGTGACATTCACAGTGCATATCAAAATGAACTAGAGCTTACCCTTCATGCATTTCAAATGAATTATTAGAGCAATGCCCTTATCTGCTTGTCTATCTCATTCCCCAGCTGAGATGACTTCATGGGTACGTCTCTTCTGATCCATTCAAGCATCCAGTCAAATAGAGCAAACCACAGCTAACCTGGCTTTGAATGTGAAATGGAATACAGGAAGAGAAAGGCGGCCCACAGCTGGATGCTGCTTCAGGTGGGAAACAGCAGCACAGCCTCTGCTGGCTTCCTCCTAGCTGAAGCTCACATCCGCTAGATGCAAGTGTTTTCTTTTTACACGCTGCTTCATTAGCCAGGTTTCTGTAGGTGGTTCTGGTTTCAGTCAGGAAGGCAAAAGCTAACATCAGCTTTTTCACACTTAGACCAGCAACTGCTGCAACTGCAGTTGAGCAGCAGAGCAACAGAGTGTCTAGCTGCGTAGCCACCAGTCTTCCTGGAGAGTTGCTATATATTAATTTTTCAGCGCTGTACTGGAAGAGGGGAACCCATTAGCCTTGACTAGGAAGCGTTGGGCATTTGCCTGACCATTCCATAAATTTGCTGGGTCTAAGACAAAGACAGGACTCTAAATCACACATGTTGTGGAGCTAAGTGAAGGTCTTTTTCTACTTTGAGGGACATTCCACTTTCTTTCTTTTTTTCAATTTTTTGTTTGGCCTTGATGTTATAGATTTTGAAGGTTTTTTTTCCCTTGGCCAATCATATTTACAAAAACACAAAACTAAACAAAAAGATTGTTCCATATAATTTTTCTGACACATCATTCAGTCCTAGTTATGGCCTCTTCATAATCCCTGCTTTTTTCTCTCTTTCCCTGTGATTACTATATATTCCATTCACTATATATTCAATCTCTTTAATTTTGTTAGGATTCTGTTGCTCACAACTATTCTTCTCCTTCTCTTTAGTTCAGGTAGATCTGTCAAATTTACAACCACATGAGATAATCCATATCAGAGCTACTATATTATTCACTGTTCACTGTTTAGGACCACAGAATTTTTGTGCTGAGTGGTCTGTAATAGTTCAAGTCCACTGGAATCCTCAGGAAAGAAACTCAGATCTCTTAACCCTCATTTCTCTGGATGGAAATAAACCAACATCCATGCAATAGCCAATGTTTATAGATGCTCCATGTATGCATATGCCTATATTACACACTCCGATGCTCCTTAGTTTTCCTTCCTAATTTGTTTTGAAAGGAGAATATAGGACCCTATAAGAAGAAAATGTTGCATGCTGAATAATTCTTACTGATATGATGCCAAATAAAATGGCTTTGCTTAGACCTAGATTGGGCTGATGCATTTCTGTCACTCCTTACCACCATGATTTACTGTGATCTATGAGAAAGACTGCTGCTGTCCAAGGCTGCTGAATTAACAGAATGAATGTCACAAAAAAAGAGAAATCTTCAGGGTAAGAACCAGTTTGAAGTAAGAATATGATTCCAACAAAGCCAGTCAGTGCAGAACTTCTGGTTATGTGGGGTGTTCTGAACTGCTAAGTGAAATACTATATTGCATATAAGGAAGAGAAATATAAGGGAATATCCTGGCCTTTTCTGAAGTAAACACCAAAATTCCCATCCACTTTTTTAAACCAGGAATTCATCCCATGACTGAGGCAGAAATCGGTCTTGAAGCTGGGGCAGCAGATGGTTGAGCCAGGATCTGGGACACAGATTTCAGGACGGTAGATAGGATTCAGAAAACACTGGCAATTAGGAATGGAACTAATAATTGAGCTTGCAGATATAAAACTGAGACACAGAATGTAATTTTAAAATTGAACATCGTAACAAAAGTCTTCGTAAATTTTTTTTAGTGCCTCAGCAGAATAAAAATGTCATGAAATAACATTCATTATGGCATCAGAGAAAAAGCTAGTGGCCTGTTAAAAGAACTGTTATGAAAATAATGTTCAGAAGGTTTTTCCAAGCACTTAATATCCCTAGAATAAACACATTTCAGTCTGACTTTATCTGAAGTTCATTTCTGTATGCCTAACACTATTGTCACAGCATAAACCACAATGTATCATATTAATATAGGATAAGATCATAAGTCCATTACATAATTTTTTAAATCTGATAAATATCAAATCTCTATTAATATGGAACAATTTTGTATAAAATGGCATTTTGGCAGCTTAGGAAAATATCTATTAAAATCTACTGGAAAATATAAACAAAGAGCTTATATCGCTTGGCAAATATATAACTATATAGCCTTCCTTTTAAAATTTAGAATTAGGAAACCTTTTCACTCAAAACAATGAAGAAAACTGAGTTATGCATATTTGCTGCTGTGAGAAACTATTTTATGTATACACCGCTTACAGTAACAGCATTGCCTTCAGCACCATTCTTATGTGACAACTATGAGCATCGAGTAAAATTAGAAAATCTAATGAGGCCAGGTTGAGATCTGTGAAATAATCTATAGTTTATAGCATGAAAAACAAGACGAAACAAAACAAAACAAAAACAACAACCCCACAACAATCTGGATAATATAAAAACATAGGTTTATGGAATTTTTAAGAGGTAACAATAGATTTTTTTTTATTATTATTCTGGTTTGGTTAAATGAGTAGAAGTTCCTTTACGTTCAGTATCTGGATAAAATGACGTCATTTAATTACCTTTCTAAAGTTTCCTAATCTCTGGTCTTTCTAGTCTTCAATATATGTTTGAAACATGGTCATTTCATTTATGAGCTGGAACAGTCTGAATGAGGATTGAGGGAGAGATTTAACAAATTCTCCTATTGATAACCTAATACCCATACTGACCTCACTATATTTTTCCCAATTTTTAGTTTAACAAAAATAAAATTAAACTTAAAATTGAACTAAAACATAGATATTATACAATGGGGAAGCAAGCATTTTCTTTGTACAGAGAACTATTTCCAAACCATAAGTGGCAAAAAAAAGTGTGATCTCACAGAGGAAATTTCCTATTGTCCTAATGAACTGTATAACTAATTTTGTTTTTTATAAGAATGTCAGAGCTTATCAAACTCTTAATTTTTCAGGTTTTCTGTCCCTTTTCTTTACAGTAGATACTTCTGTTATAAAGGGGACTGTGTTTATTAAAAATCACTATAGAGAATTCAAAACATTAATCTTTTTATAGTGATCAAATATATTTGACAGAGCTTACATTCTTTAAGAGTGTGCACTAGATGTTGACGATAAAAATATTCTATTTCTATTGAATGTTTCTCCTTTTTTGTAAAAAGGAAAGTTTACATGTATCGAAGTCCGATTTCACCTCGAGAGGCAAATGGGTTACTATCTCATCCAGATGTACATACCCAGCCTCTTGATTGTGATTCTCTCCTGGGTGTCATTTTGGATCAATATGGATGCAGCTCCAGCCAGAGTGGCTTTAGGCATAACAACTGTACTGACCATGACAACACAAAGCTCAGGTTCACGAGCATCTCTTCCAAAGGTAGGCAAAATTTCCTTTGCTTGTACTACACTAATCATTATGTTCTGTGACAAAAACTTTCAGTCAACCTTATGTGTTTTAATTATTAGCAACCTATCATTTTTTAAACCAGATAAATAATTTTGAAATATTTAGGGTTTTTTTGTTTCTCCAGTCAAATATATTCTATTTCTTCCCTGTCTCAACTATTTGGCCAACCACATATCTAGTTAATCACATAAACCTTAACAAGCAGTTAAAACAATGTTATTCAGTACTGCATAAATCCTGCTTAACAATTGACTGGGTCATCCTATGTCACATCCCAGTATCTGATTACATGCTAGCAGATATGACTGAAATTCTAAGGGCCATAGATTCTAACCTGTTCTCAATTATTTTCCTTTCTCAAAAACTGCCTAAATTATGAATTAACTCACTAGTTACAAACACATTTACATTAAAATGTGGAACAATGTGAACCTTAACAGCTCCAAACAATTGCATAAAAATGGTTCTCAACACAATGTAAATCACTTAAAGTTTATTTCTATGATTAACTATTTCCGTTTTCTCAATTGTAACTTCTTTAAATATTTTCTGTTTCATTTTAAGCCTTATTCCTTGACCATCTTCATGTGTCATTGCAGCTAATAGAAACAAAATGTATACAATAAAAATATACGAAGTACACTTCTGTATCAGTTTTAACATGACATTTTTAGGTTGCCTAATTAATTTTTTTGTTAAGTAAAATAGGTAGCTCTAACAGAGTTGAGCCTGCTTTATGTGTCAAATATATGGATCTGAATGCATCTGAAGTTGCATCAACGGATAAAATGGAATGCTCTAAAAACTCAGAAAAACGACGATGTAAGAGGCTAACAGAGAGCTGCAGATAATTTTTGTCACATTTTGAGGCCTGAAGTTAGCTATGCTTGCTTACATAATAAACTCTTGTAAATCTGCAAAGACGGACTAGGTCCTACTTTCTAGGTTCAGATTATGTCCTGCATTTGATCTTGGCAATACTGGATTTCCATGAGTTCTATTCTGTATCTGATTTTTAGTCCTTTCACCGTGTCAAAACTACAGGACTGATTTGAAACTATGTATTTGATTTACTGTGCCTATATTAGCAGAGAATGAGCACATCAGACCTCTCCACCTATTTCCTTTCTTCTACCTAATTTTTATTCCACAAACCTTCAGCCACAGGAATTTTTAAATACAGGAATTCCCACTGATCCCACTAGAAGCTGATTCTTGCTTCCTTAGTGTCATTCACAGATCACAGATCTCAGCGGGACAAATGAAGGAAGACGTGTTTCTTATGAATTATTTGGTTTGTGATGCAATATGCAGTACATGATAAGGAACAGTTAATGATTTAAACACATTTTGTACGGTTTTTTTAACAAAAATTTAACATTTATAGATTGAATTGTTCTTCTTATTATTATCTAACTTTCATGCTAAGTTTTATTTGACAAAAGTTTTGTTGGGATGTGGAAATATTAATGCACTTCCTCCTGACATGAAATACTAAACTTCACGTCTGTGGTTTTAACATATTCAGGCTTCTCCTGTCCTCTCCATAGGTGTCATATGTCAAAGCGATTGACATCTGGATGGCAGTGTGTCTGCTCTTTGTATTTTCTGCGCTTTTGGAGTATGCAGCTGTAAACTTTGTGTCAAGGCAGCACAAAGAACTTCTGCGATTCCGACGCAAGAGGAAGAAGAGCAAGGTAAAAGTAACGGTGTTCACAGCTGTGAAAGAGTTTGACTGAGTTATGCCGGGACACAGGGTTAATTTGGTAAACATGCTGCAGCTTAAAGTGGCAATATAAATAAAATGGCAGCACAGCATAAAATTCACTATAGGCAGAGGGTCACTACAAGGACTATGAATTGCACAAATCCAACTTGAATTCTCGAAAGAGGGATTAAGAGGGATTAAATGAGGCATGGGCCATGTGGGAGCCATCTGCACAAGCACGAATTTCACTCTGTTAGAAGAGTTAGATTATACTTCAGTGAATGAATGTTACTGGTATTTGCAGCAGTTTGTACTACATTGAGATTCAACAAATGGTGTTTCCTAATTTCATTCTAATACTCAATTTAAAGCCTTAACAGCTGTGTTACATGCAAATATTTTTTAATACCCAAAGTGCTTATTCAAATAACTTATTGGTAGAAGAACAAATATTTTACGTTAAAAGACTGGTAAGTTTGGGTTTTTTCTTTCTTCTGCCCTATTAATTTCATGTTAGTTATTCATATCACTAGTAAGAAATTTAATTATAGTAATGTTTATTAGTATTTATATTATAGCTGAAGCTATCTAGACTACTAGTAAAATAACTCATTACCAGTGTGCAAAACCAAACAGCTAAGGCTACAAGTTTGAACCCTGAAATCTGCAGTTAAACCAAGCAACAAGGAAAGTTTCTTACAGCACTGTGTAACTCCTACCTCAGATTTTATAAAGTGTAAATAGTTCTCCAGCCTACTCATTAAATAAGTACCCCCCACTGATGCCATGCTGAGCCTGTCACTGTCAGTCACTACCTAGAACATGACCAGTGAATGAAAGTCTGACCATAGCAAAATGATTCAGTTCAACCATCTTTCGTTCCTGAAGACTTACCTCAGTCTACTGCTTACATCACCAGGAGAAGATTTTTTACAAGTTTCCGTCTTATTTAGAAGGCACTGAAAATCTGCACTTCTTTTAAGCCTACCTAAGCAGTCTCTGTTAGTAAGACTCCATGGTAAAATGCAGACCAGACAGTCAAGTGAAAATGATAGTTTCATACATTTGCCTGTCCCTGTGTGTTGTATCCCAGACTTCTTCAGTTGCATAGGGAAACTCAGGTACTGTAGACTAGAGGATGATTCAGACTGCAAGTACCTGCCTTCAACATTTGACCCTGTCAAAAATGTGCTTATTTCTTCCTGCTGACAATAGCAGACAAAACAGCAGTTTTGTGACAAGGTGTTTGTTTTTGGAATATGGCAACTCTCTGAAAGCTGCTTAAAAGGTTTGGAATGGGAACAATGGGGTGGGACAGACATGGATTACTGGACGGGGGTAGGCAAGTCACAAAAAAATGAATTATGCATCAAATGCAAACAGCTGTGGTAAGCAATATATTATGTTACTATACTTTTTGTCCATTCATCTTTCTCACCACGTATTATTGTTTCTTCTGGATCTCAAGCAAATTTACCGTATTCAACTTAAGTGACATCTTTCTCAAATACAGGTCAATTATGACCACAGGATTAGGAACTGGCAGGTAGTATCTTCCTTCCTCAGAATCAACCCAAATCTCTTTTCAGCTCCCTCTTAGCAAGACTTCAAACCTACCAAAGACACTCGTTCAGCAAGCACAATCAATTCAATTTCAGCTTAGAGGTATGTGAGAAAGGAACTAAAATATAAAAAGGACTTCTAAGAGACCTTGTAAAGAAAAAAATGTTTGTGCATGAATAACCGCATTGACTTCAGTGTTTTTCTGGATCATGGTATTTTTGAATTCATACTTAAAAGTCCTTATTCTAATTTTATACTTCATTAAACAATCTTTAGCTTCAGCTAGGCTGCCTGCTAAATTCTTATAAAATTAAAACATTAGAATTAGATCCTTTAGAGTGTACAATAAAGTACCAAGTACTCCACTTTGATTCTGGAGGATGGAGACATGCATTTCAATGCTTTTCTTCATAACATACTTCAGGTGAAGGTATTAAATATATTTGGGGGTATATAGCTTTCCCTCCCTCCCTGTACCTATATATATTTCATCATGAGACAAGCTTCTGAGCCTAAATATGCTAAATACCAAAAAATGCTTTGTTCCTATGTAAGGTTATGATTTTAGAAAAATATTAATTTTTCAGAAAATATTAATTTTATTAAATATTTCTTAACTCACTCCAATTCCATGTAGAGCTAGAGCTCCTGGACAATGTTAACCTCTGAGAATACACCTTCTCAAGCTCTAGAGACAGCTTGGCTAATTGTTTCTCTCTTTCTCAATGTTTTATTAAACCTTTCCTTGCCCAACAAGTACATGGGACTTGAAACATTACAGCATGAAGATTTTATCTCCCAAACAGAAATTTGGATCACATCCTAAACCCTCTGGTATACGAATAATAAATGATGTCTTACACATATTAAAATGCTGTTAATAACTAGCTTTCCTTACCGCAAATGCTATTATTCATTCACCACAATTTATAACATGAAATGTAGGCCCTAGTATCATAACTCAAAGTAACTTGGTTTTCCTTCTTTTTCAAAGTCAGTTACTGTAGCTCACGATTATAAAGTTTTGTATGTTTGTTATTCCTTTGACTAGGTCAAACAGTCGCTGGATGTCAGGGATTAAATTGTATTGACTTTTAAAACTACCATGTATTAAGAAATGTTCATTTGACCATAAAGTCAAAAGGTGAAAAGAAATTATGTAAAAAGGTTGCATTTAAAATAAACTTCAGGGCCTTCCTTGAGCATTAATCCTCTCCCTTGGCAAAGTGAAAAACAATATTCTATTCAGTATTTATTACTAAAACTATTAGAGAAATAAAGCAGGTAGGATAACTTAGAGTTTTTCATTCTGCATGCTTACCATCTTGGGACATTTTTCTAAGATCAGGTTTTTCTTCCCGGTGAGTTCTAATTGTTGAATACAGAACCTTTTTTTGCCACTGGCATTTTATCTAGTAGGATACAGCAAAATTTCTAGTGATTTGACTGTTGCAAAAGTGCAAAAATAAATCATTTTGGAAATGTTTCATTTTAGGTATGTGTTGAAAGGAAAGATCATTTATGAATAATAGGTAATTGCAATACGGCAGCTGAAGTATTTCCAAAGTCTATTTTCTTTGTAATTAGAAAGACATGCTCATTGCAAGAAATACTTACTTTTACCAAGTAACCAAAGCAATAGTCCTATGACTGAATTTCAGTGTCTTTGGGACGTAAGTGGATCCATTTTCCTGACTTAAGTAAAGATCATTCATACCTAATTCATCCCAGTCATAAAAATTCCACAAGGTCCCTTGAAATCTATTCCAATTTTTTAAAAAGCTTTTTTTTTACTAATGCGTTTTTTGGCCTGCCATGGCTTTTCTAGAAAGGACATAGAAACCAGACTATTTCATTCCTTTATGTCACCATTTGCACATTTCCATTCAGTGTATTCTTTAAACATTCCCAGCCGATACAGGTTTTGGGTTTGATTTGTTTTGGGTTTTGGATTTTTTGTTTTGTTTGGTACTTTTTTTCTCATTCACCTTCCCTGTCAATTCTCCTAGTAAGTCCATATAATTCCTCAAAACTGTGTTTGCAACATGAACAACATGAAACCTGCACAGTAACAATTGAAAGCAGCCACAGAACCAAACGATGCAAATAATACACTTGTTTATCCAAACCAGTTTATTATTTGCCTTTTAAACAACATCATGTTATTGACCCATATCAAGATTGTGATCTTCTATGACTTCCATGTCCTTTTCCAGAACTACTGCAGAGCCATTGGCTTTCCATCTAATGCAAAGTTGATTATTTCTGGCTAAATGTCCTACCTACTGACTCTACTGTATTTTTTGGATGCTTCATTCGAATCATTGAATTCAATTTCACTACTAAAAATATCCTCAAAAAAATTTTCAGGTTTTCATATGTTGGAATATTTTTTAAATTAATTAAAACTGTGGGTTATTCCTTCTCAATGTTGACTGAAAACACAGAGGAACTGGAATCTCTCTCTTAAGAAGCATATGTTTGAACTCGAATAAGACCCCTGCAGTAAATTCTAGGGTTATACAAATTGCAGTTATGTACAGAGCTGCAACAAGACATTTTGGCATCCAAAGCTCATCTATCCTTGCCATTTTCCTTATGCTCTTTCCACCTATTGTCACTGTAGCTTTTTTACACCATCTGCTTCATTTGCCGCCTCCCTTCCCAGGCAACAGTAACAGCAACATCAAAGGCAATGCTTTAGGTATAACTTCACCCTGTGGCTACCATTTTTATGATTGTAAGTATTCATCTCACTCAGTGATTCCAAATTACTGAAAGGCAAATTTCTTTTCTGAGGCCCAATCCAGTTTGCACAGAACTAGCAAAAATTTTGATGTGTCTGGGATTGTCTGGGATAAATAGAAGCTGTTGTTGCAACATAATGTGCAACCTACTCAATGCTGTTTTCCAGTAAGCATCACAGTAGGCATAGGAGATTTTTTTAAAATGATCTAGTGTCTTTGTGATTACACAAATGGCATAATGAAGCCTGAGAACAGGGGAATTTTGGTTCCCAGTTTGAGACTTCATTTGGTACTTAGTATATGAGTCACAGTTCTTTGACAAAAAAAGAAACTTGGCCAGTGAAAAGAACTATTCAGAAATACTATGTTACCATTCCTTCAGAATAAATGACTGTTAACTATTCATTTCCTTCTTAAAAGACAAAAGGAAGAAATGGTAGAGTTAGAAGTCATACAGGAATACTGAAACACATCTATGATCAGTTCTTTTTTTAGTTGCATTTACATTCTATGAAAAAAATATTAACTGTGTACATATATTGAATAATAACACTTTTATTTTAGGTTAGATTTTAATATATTTAAGTTCTGAAAATATTCAGTGTTTTAGTTCTATTTTCAAAAATCTAAAGATCACGGTATCTTTAGAGAGGAAAATAGACATGCAAGCTAGATTGTCTTTAATGATAATCACACCCTTTTTCTTTTGTTTTCTTTTTGGTCAACCATCCGTTTTGATGAAAGTATTTTGAGGGAGTTCTTGATGGAAATGAAATCAGTGAATCATTACAGCATAGCAATGGCTTGAGATGTACAGGACGTATAGACGGGACTTTGCCTCAAATCTACAGTACAAATTTAAGGGTAAACTATGAAGAAGATGTCCCATTTGTCATAATGTGATATCCAACCATTAACAGAGGCCCTGTCCTTTTGTCTGAAATAACATCTTCCCATGTGAACTTCCTACACCTTCATTGCTACCTGTATGTGATGACGTGAAATGTTAGTAAAGGTATTGTCTTGTTAATTTCATAACCCATTTTGATCTGTTTAAATCTTGAGTAAAACATAGTATTAAATTTTGCACCATTTGTAGTGCAAAAGAACTCAATACCACTTTCCTTCTCAAAACTGAACAGTAAAAAAGATAGTGTTCAAATTATCAAAACCAAGGCTTCAAATAAGTTTTCAAGTCATTACCACAGCTTACAGTCAAATGGCTACGGAGTTCTTTTCAGGCCTTATGCATGTTATTTCTCAAGATAAATGTATTACTAAGCACATGGACAGAAAATGCTATAGTCGCAAGACCACAAAACTCACAGTTTTCCATTAATTTATAGCTAAGTATTTTGTAAAACAACACTGATATAGAAATGAGTGAATTGAAATTATTTCCTTTGGACCACTAAAGAATTCTAACATTCCAAATAAAAATTTATCTATGTTTTCTTCCATTCTTTAATTACAGTAATTTTAATAGAAATTATAAAATATTTATAGGTGACTGCATACAAAACAACTATCAAGTTGTTAATTCTAAAGCTGAATGTGTGAAAAATGTATTCAAATCAAATTTATTCATAATATTCTTTCATAATATTAATTCATAATGAGATTTTCAAAGTTTTATCAGAAATCTATAAGAAATAGTTTTCTTTGGTGATGATACACTAAAAATACAAAAAAGAAACAAAAGCTTCCTCATCACTTAAAAAAAATAATTCTATTAATTCAACCAATCTGCAGGACTTTTTCAGAAAGATTCACTGTGAAGACTCTCAACTGGGTCAAACAGGGTATTGTCCTTTAGATGATTTCTACATCTGTAGACCCAGACAAATACATTCTGAGAAATATTACTAGTCAAAAAGAGGGACTTCAGGCAAGTCAATCAATTGAAAAGAAAATGGGCTGTCTCTGACATAAATGCCTCTGAAAAAACACTCGAAGTTAGTATTGAAAATACCAGTAACTGCATCTGTCCCTCTGTGCACAAACACCCTCAGATATGAATCTGAGGCCAAGCTAGTGATTTTTATGCATTATGAATCTGCTGGAAAACTTGCAGAATTTTGAATATTCAAGCTGCTGCCCCTGAAAAGAATCGTGGTGGCACTTCTTACGCTTGAGAAGGTGCCCTTTCCTGCATATCCACTAGCCCTGGCACTTTGGTGTGACTTGGCTGGCTCCAACCATCCTGCCTGCCCTCATGGAGACACCATCCAACAGACACTGGGCAGAAATGGTGGACTCATACAAGGAGCTTCACATCAGTTCAACAACAGGGAGCAAGCAGTCTGCTCGCAGACAAAATACAGGAGCTCTGCATGCACAAAAATGAGAGACCTGGCCTTTAAAACATTCTACAGGATCGTTCCGTTCAGGTAAACCTAAAATGGAGATGGTAAAGTCTTAGTACATAGTGCCTCATCCTGAAAACCTGCATAGCTGAAATCTGCTACTCAGAAGAATCGTTTTCTTATAATTCTCAGCCAGTGCAATCATAAGCATTATTTTCTGGAGAAGTATGAAAAGACAAAATGCTGAAATGTACATATGAAAGTGTTTAAATGGCAGGTTTATGGTAAATTCTCACAGTCCATGCATCTATAACTTAATACTTCTCTTAATTGGAACATAAGACTACAACTATGCTAGAATACAACTACATTAAAGGTGTTATTTCCCATTCTTATCTGACAGGAAAGGAACACTATTGCAATAATTAAATCTCTGTTTTATCACGTCATCAAATAATGTTCCTATCATTTTGTATTTCTGTTTTTTCATTTCCATGGTAAAGCCAGTCAGTAATTTTTCCTCCTCCTTTTCTTTCATGTTAATTTTTCTTTATTTTTATTTTTTAAAGGCAAATTCTAATACAATTATAGATATAGTGGTTTCAGTGAACTCTATCAGTTTCTGTATTTATTTAATTTACATAATGAAGAAGTATTGCAGTTGGGTGATAACTACAGCTCTTCTGGATGGTTATGCTGAAGGCCAAGTAGTTCACTTCAAACTTAGTAATTTATTTGCATTCTTTTGTAGCTAACATATTCAACTAATATTGATTCTAAACCTAGTTGGATTTTTTTTTTTTAAACAAAGTAATTAGAAATCATTTGATGGAAGCTTTAAATATGTTTAAAATTAATTCTTCATTGAAAAATGTTTTCTGATTTTCAAAATGTCACGGATACTTTCAAAATTTCATGGACATTTTCAAAATGAAAAATTTGGAACTTTGGATTTAAGTTACTGGGAAATTGCATTTGTATAAAGCAAGAGGATAAAGTAAAATAAAAAATGCTTTAAACTATTGAATTGAAACAGTAATGATTTGACTTGCTTTCATAAATAAATATTTTTTAGCCTTTTAATTTAAGCTAGGAAGAGCTTTATAATATCAAAAATTATCCTACAAAACAAAAATTGACAGCTGCTCAACTCTTTTTATATTACTTAAGGAAATTATTTTTCAAAATACTTCTTTAAGAACGAACGTATACATAATAATTTGCATATTTCATGAAAGTGTAAAATCTCAAAGCAACTAGGCTAAATTAGACATGAAAAATAGACATTCCTGGATTTAAAATTAGTTCTGAAGAAATGGTGAATCAAAATCACATGACTATTCTAGAGTAGCCTACATAATGAAGGAGTACACTGGAGTGTATTTCAGAACCAAATTTGGCCCTGGCTTCACAGATTATGTATCATTTATTTGCCTGCATATGTTCCTTTTTTATTACTTGAGGATACCAGTAACCAGGTAAAGAGAAGTAAAAAATATGTCTCCAGACACAATCTACATTGTTTAATTATGTGCTATGAAAATATGGATATCTTCAAAATATCTACTACTGTTTCTGTGCCATGCGATTAAGAACCATTTGCTTTTATAGTTCCCTAATCCTGAATGACTTCACCAGTTTTCCCCTGAATTGACAGAAGAATGAGCCAGAAGAAAAATTTGGCCTTTAGCTTCCATTTACTTTATTTTAAACTAAGATAGTTTACGTACTATTCTCTTTATCTGATGTATTCACAGGGAACAGCAGAAATCAGGCATACAGATAAGATTAACTAAATATACAGTGGCCAAATAGGCAGACTTCTCACTAATATAATTAATGTGTACATCATCAGTGATTTTATGATGCATATCTCTAGAGGCCAGGATCCCGAGTTGTAAAGCTATGTACAGATTTAAGAGCTGTTTTCTAGAAGACCAGTGTGAATTTTGTCCAGTTGAGGACTGCACATATGTACCGTAAATGGAGAAACTTAAACTGAATCAGAAGTTGTGTGCCCAATTACCACTAGTTTACTAAGCTTTCTCATTTCTCTAAATAGATTACAGAATCTATAAACAAATAGAAAAGTTCTGTGCTTGTTAGGGATCCAGCAATATTTTTGACAGACTGTGATAGGAATGAAATTTCAACAAGTTAAGATAAGCTGTGGATTCAAGAAGTCAATGAGATAATGGTGCAACTGCTATTTAGCAGCAGGTAAGATTTCTGTATATAAAAATAATAATTAAAAAAAACTTCTTGGTCTTTTTCTTTCTTTTCTCTTTTTTTTCCCCAACAGGATGATGATACACGTGATAGTCAGTTTAGCATTACAGCATATGGAGTGGGCCCATGTGTGCCAGCAAAAGACGGAATGACACAAAAGGGGCCAAACAATCCTGTTCAAGCTGTACCAAAAACCCCTGATGAGATGAGAAAGGTATTCATTGACCGGGCCAAGAAGATAGACACAATATCTAGAGCTTGTTTCCCATTAGCCTTTCTGATTTTCAACATTTTTTATTGGGTAATCTACAAAATCATCAGGCACGAGGACATTCACCAATAACAATATTAAGGCTTGCAGTACGTAAAGATCTGACTGTCACACTCAACAGGAAGCTTTTTGTTAGAAATGCACTTCAGAGGAGTTATTGGAAGAGTTGAAAGCCATGAGGGGGAGAAAAAGAATCCTGCATGACATGCAATGACCAGCTACAGTGGGATGGAAGAATGACACCCAGAGAAGATACATCTGCTTTTGCAAACTTTCCTTGTCAAACTAAATATTAACAACTTTATCATTGAAAATCACTCTCTTCTGAAGCTTTACTGCCAAGTATTTATACATATTGTTACATAGTGGTATAATTGTACAGTACTCTTTGATGATCCTTAAATTTTTTAAATTTTGTGTATTTTTAATTTGAAAAATGTTTCCAGAATACCCTAGGTAAATCCCACAGTATTACAGAATAGATTAGTGTTTGTAAGCTTTATTTTAATTTTACAATATAATGACAGATTACTGATTGGAGACAGCAGTTAAAAGGACTTAATCTAGTCTTAAGAACAGTGCTGTTGGTTTTGCAATGAACATCTTTAACACATTTCAGTAATAGAATTTATTCAATACACTTAATATTAATGTTCCCCTGGAAGGTGTATGTCGAAATAATCTCAGACAGCAAAAGGTATACAGCCTAATAGCCTACATACCACATGAGAAATATATTAAAATTTGTAAAGTATTGATTCCTGCAAAGGATTTTTTTCTTTTAATTACTTATATTTTGATAATTTAAAAATATTTTTAATCTTTTTTATATGTGTAAGGGTTTTCTTTCTCAATTCATAACACTCATAGAGCTTGTGAAATAGACAAATTACATCAAAAATTTTCAATGCTTCGTTTGGATTCAATACAAAGAAATCTTGGACCAAAGCTGAAGGCAAAGAGTCAACTGCTGCACTGAACCATTTGGAGGATGAATACAGTTGTATTTATGCTCATTCATCTCCAGTATATTATATAATTACAGGAAGTTTAATTTATGAATGTTTCAAGCTTTCTGACTCATTCTTTGAAGTTTATTAATATGACAGATGCTGGTTAAAAAGCACTTCACAACTTTGGAAAAACACGCAGCTCTTCTAAAACATAAAAAAAGACCTGGATGATCTTTTATATTTACTGTATTTCACATTAATAAATTAGAGAACAACTACTAAAACTCCTAGAAAGATCTTCCCTGTCTAGGTTTAAATAAGTCATTAGTTGCTTCTTTGAATTTTGACGTCATAGATCACATCTATGGCACAGTGTCTAGGCAGGAGTGTTTAGTTTCGTCAGCTTACTGGCCAAACAAAGCCATGCTAAGATGTGGAAATATAGCATTCAGAATTATTCGATACTCTAAGTCCAGTAGGTGAGGCTGATTCTCATGGCAAAATATTTTTATTTTGAACATGCTTAAAATTTGTGCTTTGTTGATTATCAGAATGTGTATACAAAAGCAAAATCAGCTGGAGGCAAACATCTGGTGCACTGCCAAAGGCATGGTGCATATGAAGTAACAGAAGCAATATAACTGCACTGGGGATTGTAACATAGCAACCTTGGGTTTGGTTTGGTTTGTTATTGCTTTCCTCTAAGGATTAGTTAGAGAGATCCTATAATAGTAGCTCTCACATTTTGTTAAATTGTGTCAGAAAGAACATGTATAATCCACCTTTATTTTAAAACTATTGTTCTTTTATAGTTTTACTTCATTTATAATCTGAAATTAATTCAATTCACTTTTTTACTTTTTTTTTTCTGATATTGTGTTTGCTTTTTTATTGATTTATGTGCATGTTCCAAAAAATCTCATTTGCTATGAAGGTGCTCACCTATGTGAGGGTGTATCACAAATTTATGGCTGATATTCACCTCTCTCAAAGTTATGGTAAGCTATATTGTATGAAAAGGAATGTGAACTTATTTCTGTTGTCAGCAAAATTAACTGTATTTTGTTTAAGGGCTGTTTTCAAATGCACCTAAAATTTGGCATGTCATTCTCTTTTGAAATAATGGAACCAAGGTGTCTCCGGAGCTGATGGCTTTGTGGACTTTTTTAATGAAACCATAACATTTGCCAAGGTAACAGAAGCTTCTGTAGTCCACTAATAACGTATTTTTCAAAAGAAGTCATAACTTTAAAGTTAAGTTTCATTTAGATTATTCCTAAATGACTTGGTATAAAGTCACATGGTAGAGAAAGAGAGAATTTAATTTAAGATGATAAGAAACTTCAAGGCACAAATGCCTGCTATTCACCACTGACAACGGGAATAGTCCAAAACTGCCAGTAGGCATGCCAGCCCTCTGTGCAAAGCTGGAATCAGCAGCTACCAACATCAGCTAAGATTAGTGTGAGAGATGGGGTTTTTTGCAACAGGAGCAGGAAATAATGTTAAGAAGATGCAAGAATTGAAATGTAGTCTGCAGTATTTATCAGACTGCACTATTTATGCTACAGTCCCATGAAAGAGGCAGTGGAAGTGCAGAAAAATAATCATCAAGTAAATAAAGCTTAAGGCAAATGGTATCTAGCAGGATTTCTCCCACATAGTAAAAAGACCCCATTCATTAGGCAGACGTAGATAGCTACCTCACTTCACTATCACTGAAGCTGGGCTCTGCAGAGGAAAAGTCCTTAGCAAAGCTACCCCCAAAGGCTTTTCGTAAGCACAACCCCTGTGTGACAGGGTATTGCAGCTTTGTCCCAAGTCATCATTCATCATAGGTGCAGACCCTGTACTTCTCAGGTCATGTTTTCATGATTTCTGTGGACTAGCCTTATACTTCAAAAATTAAATACTGGCACTAGAAGGGCATTGTAACACAATGAGAACAGAGGGAGACACTGTAGGATCTGGAGGAATACCCCGATAACAAAGCTGCTGAGGAGTTGACACAGTCACCACAAAGGGGGAAGAAAGGGTGAGTCAGCCTTAGTATTTTTTCCAATCCCTCAGTGTCTCCATACGTACACTTGTTCAGATGGAAGCAGTAGCTACAGGGGGAAACAACTTATATAATCTGCCACAAAGTTTATATTGTTTTGTGACAGTAGTTTCTACCTGTGCAGATTGACTTCCACACCATCCTCTTTCTTGACGGAAAGAGAAGCAGAACAGGAAGGTCTGAAAAGCCTGGGCTATGCATAGCAGAACAGGTGCCACAGGGAGTGAGAAAGCAGTGCCTGGAACCTCTCATATGACTGTCTTTTCGTTCTGCACTAAAGAGAGATGTGGCCAAATCCATGTCATCACTCATAAGGCAAAAAACTTAGTATCCTTGAGAGAGGATAAGAAAACCTTCTTAGAGGTACAGTAGAAATACTCAGCTACCACCATACCAAGCTCCTGCTTAAATTCAAAACAGCAAATGCATTTTATTTTTAAAATTATATTCACATATCAACACAATAGGATTTCATGGTTAGAGGGATGCCTTTTTTTCTCTCTAATGCTGATAAATTATGGGAGACTTGAAGGAGAAAGAGAATAAGGAATACTAGTATTTTACTGCTTAAAATTCAGCTATTTTAACACCAAAATAAAGCACATTTTACTTTCAAGAAGTTTTGACAGCAAGCTGTATTATTTAAACAGGTTAGTATAATTCAGGAAGAACAGAGCATTTACTTAATGATTTAACTGTTTTTTCAACTCAATCATACATTAGTTTTCTTTGTATTCCTTTTCTTATAGTTCATTCCAAAATCTGCTTTATAAAGAATCATTTGTGATGTGTAAGAGATGATTCTGTTTACTCACTAGAGGGACATATTTAGGTGATTAAATGTGCACTTTACATTTAAGGAGTGAGGTCTTGCTTCCACTTTGTGTATAATCCCTTACAGAACTGTAGACTGATAATGTAGATAAAGATAAAATATAATAAACTGTAAAAAACCTTATATTTTTTAACAGTAGTGAAAGATAAAAAGTCTTCCTTAACCCTAGAAAAAAAGAAAAAAATATTATTTTCAGCAATAATTTTATAGTAGATGGAAATGAATTTATTTATACCATACCCAGCCCAAGCTGACGATTGTTGCAAAAGATACACTTTTTATGCAACTTCTGCTCTCATTTGAGCTATCATAGGAATTAATCTAATTCACCAGAATAGAATTTTTTCTTAAAATGTGAAATTGCTGAATGAGCTAGTAACGCATACAGTACCCCTGTGAGGTAGGAAAATAACTTTATCCACATCTTACTGCACAATCATACGGTTGTGTAGATGAGTACAATATCAGATTTCACAGCTTTTTTCCTTTTTGAGGCAACTAAGAAGAAAAATATAAATCTCAAACCAGACTACTTGTTAGTAATAAAATGGGTATTCTGCTTTGGAGTGGTTACAGAAAAGGTGTCTTCAGGCAACAATCATCTACAGTAATTACTGAAGTACTATCACTTTGGAAGGCTTGTGGAAGCAGGTTAGATTGCTAGAAGCAGTAGATTAATGCCAGAAAAAGTGTTGGCTCATCCTGTCTTCTTGACATTCTCAAATATTACTGCACTTCTTCACTTTCATCTTTGTGAAATATGCAAGAAATGTTTCTTATGTTTGTATTTTCATGTATGACAAAGTGATGTTAACAGATGGACTAAAGTAGCTACTGATGTTCCATGAATGTGGAATTGTGAGCTGTATAAAAAAAATTGTGCCATAAGCTTTTGACATAAAGGTTTAACATAATATACAGTATTTTGTGTGTTAGTGATCCTGGTTTTTTAAAGGCTACAGCAAGAAAAAAAGAAAAATTGATATGATAGTGTATTAATAACTTGTCTGTGAGTTTTCAAAATATTCTCCTGTGAGTTCTCTCTGACAGCAATTTCATCTTAAAGTATTTCCTTTTCTGGTAAAAATCTATAAATGTGTTGTGCATGGATTTGACTAGATTCCTTTTTATTATACTACAGTATCATATTGCACTTAAACTGACATTCTCTGCAGTCAGAAGTGTTAAAAATGTGAAATCTATGGTGTCACCCATGTCATTGTAGATATTTTGTTCAAAAAAAAAAAATAAACTTATCTTTTTTCAGAAACTGTGAAATTATTTTTATGATACTTTAGGTAATGAATTTAAAGTCAAAAGTGGGACTATCAACACCATTGGAAAAAAGGATTAAACCCTCAGCAGTAGTTAAGGTACACTACCATTAGGTATTTCAGGAGTTAAAACAAGGAGGAAAGGAATAGAATGCTTTTAATTATTATATGGGCTCTAGTCCTGAAAAAAACCCCTCATTCTGAAAACTCAGGGTAAGTTATCTTGAGAAATGCCTATTGAAATAAGTATTGAAATAAGGACAGCCACTCCAAAATAGTCCTGCTGATCTTATTATCAAAAACGCAAAGAGTTTCACTTGCAGCAAAATAGCCTTATGAAAATTCTATAGATCTCTAAGCCCTCCTATGAACTCCTTGAGAGAAAATACCTGAAGTTAGCAAGTAAGTCCTTTGAGAACAGTCTGAGTTCTTCTAACCTGATTACAGCAATGTTAATGCTCTTATGAAGAGCAGAGAGAATGGGCATCTCAGTAACAGCCAGGTCTTTAGCAGACAGCACAGATGTTTGTCACTCCCTGCCCACGAGACAAACATTCACTCCCCTCAATTTGCTTTTCATGTAGAGAGGACACAAACCAGCAACTTTGACATGCTCACAAATGAAGTATTTCCATTATCTGTTGCAAGTAATTCAGTTCAGCAAACCTGTAGCTTGGAGTTTCATAAAATGGAAATTTCTCAAAGGAACAGTCAAATGTAACAAAAGCACCAGAGAAGTCTTAGCAGAGATCTTGAGTGAGCCTTCATAAAGCCTGCAGAACTCTCAGATCTTTGCTATTTGTGACAGCTGTTGCTCCAGCAGATCTATACCATCCCATCTTCCCTAAAGCAAAGCACAGCTGGTACTCCCGACCTTGTTCAGATACGTTCACAAGGAACAATGTCATGAAACTACTGCAGTAGCAAATGTTTTCATGATGAGGTTCCGTTCCCAGAGCATGAAAACTGCAAATGCACTGTATCAGGTGTGCAACAAGAAATTGAACAAGAAAGTAACAGCCAGGTAATGTGACCTGAGAGTCATAGGAGAAAGAAGTAACAGATCTGAAAGAGATCAATATGTGATTGTATGGCTGTTTCAATGCAAAATTCTGGAAAACCAGATATCAAATGTCTTCCTTTTTTATGACTACATATGTAGCTACCTAATAATTTAAAAAATACCTAGTTATCTTTTAAAAAATTAAAAATATTTAGTTTCACATAGTCCATACTGTGGATTTTATTTTGTACTATTTATTCATTATCAGGATCTGAGAACATACAGGGTTTTTTTCTGAATAAGACACAAGCTTGTGAATTTAAAACCCAGGACAACAACCCTCAAAAGTCACAGACCTAGATTACAGGGCAATTTTCATTTTGTAAATAAATCATACTTTCTCTAAATTTTAATAATACTTTCAAACATTTAATAAACAAGTATATATTTTATATATAATATTTTCTTATTAACAAAAATGACATATTTCAACATTTACTTCACAGACTTACAAAGCCTGTGAATCTACACTCAGAGAGTGGCTGAGGTTGGAAGGGACCTCTGGAAGTCCTCATGTGCAAACCCCCTGCTCACTTACAGGGCCACTTACAGGCAGTTGCCCAGGGCCATGTTCAGATGTCCTTTGAATATCTCCAAGCATGAAGACTCCACATGCTCTGCAGGCAACCTGTGCCAGTGCTCAGTCACCCTCAGAGCAAAACATGTTTCCTGATATTCAAAGGAAAACCTGTGTTTTGGTTTGTGCCCATTGCCTCCAATCTTGCCACTGAGCGCCACTGAAAAGAGCAGCTCTGTTCTGAACACCCCCGTTCCAGCTGCTCACCCCCCCAGCATACACTAGTGCATGGGGGTTGTTGCTCCCCAAGTGCTGGGCTTTGCACTTTCCCTCACAAGGCTGAAAATAGTTTTCTTGTAATATTAGTCTCTATTTAAGTAATCTGCATTTAAAACCTCTGCTGAGGTATTGAGTTCAGCCTCAAACCCACTTATGTCATGTTTTACTTCCTCTCTTAACAAGCCAAATAGCATACTGACCTGCCTTGAAAACTTCTCAGTGTTACTTTGGATGTGTTTTGTTATTCTTGTTAGGCGTGTTCAGTAGGTATAGAAGACATGAAACAGTAGTTTTCAAAAGTGCATGAGACTGCAGCTGGTTTTCCACCTGAATATGAGGAAGAATTTCACTGTGTGGGTGCATACTCAGAGAAGTTTTCCAGAGAGATTGTGGAGTCTCTCTCACAGAGATATTCAAGAAGAGGCTGGATGCAATCCTGTGCCAGGTGCTCTAGGATGACCCTGTTTGAGCAGAGAGATTGGACCAGATGAGCCACTGTGGACCCTTCCAACCTGACCCATTCTGTGATTCTGTATGAAGTAGGAGTAAACCTCATGTAGAGATCAGAATAAATCCACACGTTATTCGAATTAGGATTAACATATTGAAAGCAGAAGGTTATTGGACACTTTTACAAATTTAAATTATACTTGATTGCATTATATGCTAACCAGGTTTACCTCGCCACCCATTTCTGGTTTTATTGTAGCAAAAGCATCGTCACTTCTCAGGCCAGTATAAATTACACCACAAGATGGCGCCCTCTCATTTGGATTGAGGGACGTTTTGGGAATACGCGTTTTGTTCCAGGACAAAACTCTTAGCAAAATGCATTCTTCCTAAAGACATTCCGCGCACTGACAGTCATTATTAAGAAGTACATTTATATAAAAAAATTAATATTCATGCTACAAATCATAATTCATTTTGAAAGTTAAGCAAACGTTTTGAGGTCATGTTCTCTTAGAAACAAAGTTAAACACAGAAGGTCTTTGGAGTAGATTCCTCATGGTAAGGATGTCTTCAGAGTACAGGTACAGCTAGGTACAAATGTATCACTTATTAAATATGCCCAACAGCCATTCCACTTATTAACATCATGTGCGTTGTCATGCTGTAATATCCACAAAGAAAGAAGTAAAGGAAGGTTTCAGGAAGACTTAATTGCGGCTTTCCAGTACCTGAAGGGAATCTTCAAGGAAGTGAGAGAGACACTTTTTACAAGGGCATGTAAACTTTTTACATAGGACAAGGGGGAGTGGATACAAACTGAAAGAAGGTAGGTCTACATGAGATACGAGGAAGAAATTCTTCCCTGTGAGGGTGGTGCGGCGCTGGAACAGTTTCCTGAAGAAGCTGTGGATGCCCCACCCATGGAAGTTTTCAAGACCAGGTTGAGTGGAGCTCTGGGCAATCTGATCTAGTGGAAATTGCCCGTGCCCATGGCAGGGGGGTTGGAACGAGATGATCTTTAAGGTCCCTTCCAACACAAACCATTCTGTGGTTCTATGATACATTGGTTTCATAGAGGAACACATAACTTCATATTATCTCATATCTAAGATGAGGTCAGCCCGTACACTTCAGCAAGGTAACCTGTGTAAATCTGTCACTCAGTTTGTCTTGTGATAGCTTATTGTACCATCACCCTCTTGCTTTCCCAGCAGACTTCACTCCTTTACAAATTCACTGAACAAGTACAGAAACAGCAACAAGAACACCCTGAACTTTGATGATGCTGAGAATATTATTATAGATACTACAGAATAGTTACAGACTAGAATAGATACCACACTGCACCACTAACATCCATGTATTTTTTTTGTCTGTCATTTCTCAAGAGCATACAACATACAGCCTCTTTCATTATTCAGATGCTAACTAAATAGGACCACTAGGAACATTATTAATTTTGAATTTAGTACTAGTTAATAAATGATCTCCCAAAAGTTAAAGAATTATATATTTAAGGTTCACAGAAGTATTTACAACTTAAAAATCAATGAGTGTCATGTTTGTAAAATTCTTTTCCCCATGGGCTTTGCTCCTCAATGATAATGCAACTGAATTACTTTAGAGTTTTTATTTAACTGCATTGACAATGAAAAGGTCAGTAAAATAAGCCAAGAAGAGCATTCTTCACTTCAACAAGAAATTTTTGAATTGTATACAACTGTGGTCAGATATAATAGAGAAATAATTTTATACCAACACAGAGTTTTGAGAGAATAAATTTAAAAGCAATTTCAAAAGTATCCTATCCCCTTGCAAGAAGCCTGATATTAATTAATGTTTATAAGTACCAAGAAAACCCTTGAATTTTGTTGTTGCAAATACATGAGACCAAGTAAATTCTGAAGTATTCTGAAGTATCAAGGCAGCTTCTAGATGAGGGAACAGGGAAAATGTACTACTGGTTGTGGCAGTAGTTCAGGCAAAGCCTTCATAATATAAGAAAGCCCCTTCCTGAGAGCTCCTTACATACTGATTTCACCCCTGAGTTAATTCCTTTATTTCTTAATGATACTTCCAGGATGCTGCTTTCATTTGAAAGGCAGTACATTCCAACACCACCCGATGACACATGGCAAATGTAATAAACTGGTTTGTTATCCGTGCTCGCCTTCTAATTATTTCTCCTCTGTGACTGGCATCAACATTTCATACAGCTGCTCCATTTGTAGAACAGTTACACTGTCTTTCAGATTATTAAACCTCTAATACTTTATTCTAACCTATAGTACACATGCTTGTGTTCCTACTCTGGCATCCCTTGTAAGGGAAAGTATGGACACAGATTAACGTGAAAACCCCAAGCAATCCCTTGGCATAAGAGTTACTAGCAACTTCAGGTACTTAGATCCCCTCCTCACCTCTTTTCTTCCTTTACTACCTAATCCTGGAAAAAGTTCAAGTAGGTTTTCAGTAATAGCAGGTCCAAGTTGTCTTAAGTGTTCTGTAAGTATCTTTTTTACTACACATTTTCAAAAGTATCAAACCTATGTCTAAATCATATCATAATTTATAAAGTTTTTTATTCCTTCTTTATTTTCACCTGAGGGGTACAATTCTTTTGGGATATCCAAAGGCACCGCAGGACAATTTCTGTAAACACACAGAAAATCCTGTACACTCACCTGTCTACCTTAATAATCTCTCCTGAGCCTGTACTAGCTCTCATCCAACCATATCCCACTATCTAATACTTATGAGATATCTACAGGGTAATTTCAGGGCACAGGTAGCATTAGCTCATCTGTGAATTTTGTGCGGTTACTTAACCTGTTTTAAATTAAAGCAGAATATTTTATTTGTAACCACCAGAGCAACATAACCTGCATGCCCCTTGGGGTATATGCAAAACCATCCAAAACAAATTACTTTTTTTCACAGTACCTAACCAGGCTACCAGACCACTCTGAGCTGCCTACCTGGGAAGAAAAACTTCCTAATATCACATTTGTGGCAATGTTACAAACTATGTATCTCCATCCGTCTTGCCCAATGTAAGTTTCCCATGAAAGATAGAATTCAAATTGCATAGTCAATAGTTTAAATCAGTGAGTGACCAAGTTCATACTGTGGTTGCAATTTTCTGAACTTAATATCCCTGACAGAGTTTTAGTGGCTGGAGTTTCTGTGATTCTATTTTGAACTTGAATTTGCTGTCAAGCCTATTTGGGTAGGGTCTGAATTCACTGGAAAAAATGTCTGACAAATTGGATCAGGATTGTCTACCTGCTTACAAAAGGCAGTGGTTATATATCTCATTGTAGCTGGAATTTTAATTACAGTTTTTTCAAAGGAAATTGAATCATCATATTTGACATAATCTTTCTGGAAAACTTTGGTTTGCTTCAGACCTTAAACAGATGTTCCAAACTCAGGGAGTTAAGCAAACTATGAGTCCTTTCTAGCATTTAATTGTTGTGTGCCTGCTAGTTAATGAGCTATTTAAAACATATTCTTTCCATAAAAATAAAGTGCAGCAGAAACTAAATTGAACTCGAACATCTGAACCAAACTTGAACATCTGTAAAATATGCTTGCCATCTTGCTTCTCCTAATTCTACTGCCATCAAATCCAGCTCTGCCTTAAGCAAAAATATTTCTACAGACCTCAAGAATGGCTGGTTTCAATTATACAATAATATTTTAAATAGTAAAATAAACATGGAAAATACTGTCAAAGATGGTAACATAATAATCATACAACATCCAGAAACACTGCCAAGAAAAAGTGGTTTAATTATACAACTTTTTGACTCTTCTTTTATCCTCCAATCTTTCTTGTTGTTTGTTTTATTTGTTGTTTATTTTTTTAATTCTAGGAATAAAAGCCTGTGGAAACAGACTAAATATCTTTCTTGTGCCGTTTCTATCTAGACAGTAAATAGTCAGCATAGAGGTCAGAACAAGGAAAGAAACACCTAAATCACCTAGCTCTAGACAACATATTTGAGTTGAGATTTAGAAAAAGAACACTTTTCTTTTTATTTCATGTTTTAGAGAACCTTCATAAGTAGTCCTAATTATTCATTCTTTTCCCACTTGAAAACTCAAACTGAAATTTTCTCTACCAACATTTTAAATCCATAAAACAGTAACAGCTCTTGTCTTTCCCTGGACAGCACTCTTATTAAAATAAAGCAAATCCTTTATGGAAGGAAGTTGACTTCTTCAGAATCTGGATATCGTCTTCAAACAGATATACCATTGAACAGCGATATCTTTGACACTGCTCTATGTCCAAACATATAAACTGCCTCCCTGGAATTTCTGTCACAAGAAACTTATCTTTGGTCATCAGAAAGAGGGGAGAAATTTGCATAGGTGATGAAACAGATTTTAGCAGTGTTTTACCAGCTGAGGAATCACCCTTGGATATTGTAGAGAGTTAATATTACTTATGAAATAGATCTGTCTAAATCATTGGTTTTCCTATAACTATGCAAAACAAAATTTGAACAAAAATTCACCCTGATACTTGTTTTTTTTAATCAAATTAAAATTCACCTTTATATGAAATCAACAATTTTATTGGAAATATAGGTAAGATAAATAAAATACATTTATTAAAATCAAAATTATAACATTTTTATTTTCCAATTTTTTGTAGTGGGCTGACCCTCTCTGAATGCCAGATGCCCATCAAAGCTGCTCTGGCACTCTCCTCCTCAGCTGGACAGGGGAGAGAAAATACAAGGAAAGGTTCATGGCTCAAGACACAGGCAGGGAGAGATCACTCAGCAGTTACCATAACAGGCAAACCTCAGAGTTAACTTGGAGAAATAAACTAAATTTATTACCAATCAAATTAAAGTAGGAGAGTGAAAGATAAAACCAAATCTTGAAAACATCTCCCCACTACTTCTCCATTCTTCCTGGGCTCAACTTCACTCTGATTTTCTCTACCTCCTCCCCCTCAGTGGCACAGGAGGATGGGGAATGGGGATTGCAATCTCTTCATCACACATTGTCTCTGCCACTCCTTCCTCCTCAGGAGGATGAATCCTCAAACTCTTCATCTCCTCCCATGGGACACAGCTCTCCACCAATTTCTCCAACATAAGCCCATCCCACAGGCTGTAGCTCTTCAAGATCTGCTCCAGCATGGGTCGCTTCCAGAGCATGCAGTCCTTAAGGAACAGACTGCTTCAGTGTGGGGCCTCTGCAGGGTCATGAGCCCTGCCAGCAAACCTGCCCCAGAATAGGTTCTGTTTCCCACGGCTGCACACACCCACACCAGAGCCTGCTCCAGTGTGGGCTTCCTCTGGGGTCACAACCTGCTTTAGACACCCATTTGCTCCAGTGTGGGGTCCTCCACAGGCTGCACATGGATATCTGCTCCACCATCAATGTCCATGGGCTGCAGTGACACAGCTGCTTCTTTGCTCAGCACCACGAGCTGCAGGGGAATCACATCCAGTGCCTCGAGCACCTCCTCCCCTTCCTTCTTCCCTGACCTTGCTGTCTGCAGGGCTGTTGCTCTCACATTCTCCCTTCTCTCTCCGAATGCAGTTGCACAGGGCTTTTTCCCCCTTCCTAAATATGTTATCCCGAAGGTTTTACTGAAGTCACAGATGGGCTCAGCCTTGGCTAGGGGCTGGTCTGTCTTGGAGCCAGCTGGTGTTGGCTTTATCAGACAGGAGAAGCTTCTGACAGCTTCTCACAAGAAGCCACCCCTATAGTCCCCTGCTAACAAAACCTGGCCACTCAGAACTGGTGTAATTATACACCTGTTATAGTTTCTTTTCCACTTTCTTGAGCCGCACATTGGGACGCCAATTATGTCATGGTTTGAGCCTGGCCAAATGCCAGGTACCCCCAAATTAACGCACCCACACTCAGGGCTCATGAGTTGAGATAAGGAAACCCGGGAGAAGACGCACTTAGAATAGGCAAAACAGGACTAACTTAGGTTGCAAAGTGATCTAATTTATTACTAACAGAGTCAGAGGAGTAAATGAGAAGTAAAATAAACCCTTCAAGGCCACCGTTTCTCTGCTCACCCCCCTCCCTCCTTCCCAGCAGCTGCACAAGGGAACAAGGTATGGGGGGGGTTAGGTCAGTTCATCACCCAGATCTTCTTCCCCTGCCTGGGGAGAGGTTCTTTTCCTCTGCGTAGCTATGGGTCTCACCGTCGGCAGCCCGCC
This sequence comes from Dasyornis broadbenti, assembly GCA_013397935.1. Classification (NCBI taxonomy): domain Eukaryota; kingdom Metazoa; phylum Chordata; class Aves; order Passeriformes; family Dasyornithidae; genus Dasyornis; species Dasyornis broadbenti. Next base: position 849,505 of record VZRN01000979.1, read on the forward strand.
CGACACTGCTACAGTGACGCTGGTCCCCACACAGGCAAGCAGTCTCCCCAAAACTGCTA
>VZRN01000979.1:849641-891784 GCA_013397935.1 Dasyornis broadbenti
GACCACGGCCACTTTCAGGGTATCCACTCGCTTCGGCATGGGCGAGTGGATCTCAGCATTTCCCGTGGGCCCCCATGAGCTGCAGGAGCACCCCCTGCTTCACCATGGGCCTCACCATGGCCTGCAGAGGCTGCAGAGCTCTGGCGCCTGGAGCTCCCCCTCCCCCTCCTTCTCCACTGACCTTGGTCTCTCCATGTTGTTTTCCCTCACATACTCTCACCTACTCGTCCTCCTCTGGCTAAGGAAAAGTGCGTGCTCCCATTGTTTTGATTTCGTCTTAAATATGTTTTTCACAGAGGCGTAACCAACACCTCTAATTGGCCCAGGCTTGGCCAGCAGCATGTCCATCACCTCAGAGCTGGACATGGTGAAGGCTTCGAGAAGCTTCACAGAGGAGCCATCTTTGTGGTCCCCCCCCACTAGAAAAACCTGGGCCAAGCTAAACCACGACAACACCTGAAATATTCTTTAACCAAATATTTTGTTCACAAAAGAAAGGTTTAATACCAGTTATGTGATGCCATTTCATATGTTCAGTGTACCTAAAATGTGCATTGTAAGTGAACATAAAATCATAGAAGTAAAAGGGATTTCTGAGCTAACATAGAATCAGATACGTATGTATGGACAGACACTTGTTAAACCTGTTTTTAAAGAACTTCACAGCTTCCCAGCAGCTCATTATTCTTACTCTTAGAAGTTTATTCTAAATATCTTATATAACTCCTTCTTTTTGCAATTTAGGCTATTATTTCTCATTTTATCTACAACAAACAGGGAAAACATTACTCGCTTCCTCTGTGCTAATGGCTTATTTACTGCATTCCTTCTCCACATCATATTCCTTTATTTTTCTTTTGTTTTTCAAGGAAAAAAAAATCCAAATCACTTATTCTTTCCTCATAGATTATGGTTTCCAGAGTTGAAATTACTGTTGCTTTTCTCCTCTATGTGCATTTCAGCCAATTCTCTGCCTGGTTTGGAGAGGAAAAAAGAGAACTGAACAAAGTATTCTAATGGAAGCCTTACTAGTGAGGTCCAGAGGAGAGGGATTACTTTGCATGCTTTGGATATAGAGTTCTGTTTATACATTTTCTTTTTCACAGCTGCATGCCTCTGCTGATTCATGTTCAGCCATACTAATCCATAGATTTTCTTTAGTGCACAAATACTAGTAAGCCTCCTACTTCTCTTCTTTGAGCAAAACATTTTGCTCATTTCTTGTGAACTTGCCTTTTAAAATTCTTTTTCCAGCTTCAAAAGACTTCAAAAGTTTCAAGACTGTGTTGGTAGAGCTGTCCCCATCACTAAATAATAACAAGGTTTCCCTGTCATAGCCAAGATACATATTATTCACATGGTGTAATAAGAGTGCTTTTAGGGAAGAAAGCATGAAATTTTGAGTAAATATTCATCTCATGCCATTTCTTGCTTTCAGAAAATAAAAAACAGATTTTCCATCCTTCCCTTTTCACACATGTATGCTCACAGGCACAAACTAATTTCTTGTGGAGGACTGTGTCAGTGTTAGACAGTCATTAGAATGTTCTCAGCACCTAAAGAGGAAGAGTTTCTGGTTTTGAATGAAAAATTTTTGTGATAAACATGGGGGGAACATCTTAGGTGTAATTTCTCAAAGTATTTCAGTTGCATGATAATACATTTTTAGAGAGAGAAAAAAAATTCTGAAATTGCTGATTAAAGCACTGACACATTTAGGTCACAGTCTTAAAGCAAGGGACTTGTGCAAAACCTTGATTTGAAGTGAATCACAGAGGGTCAACAAAATTTAAGGGCAGAGTCCAATGAAACAAATGAATAAGTACTCTATTACTTTGAAAATAATTTGATTATTCAATAATTAAAATGAGAAATACCAAGCAGACAGATAAATGAAAGTTTTATGTAGAAAAATAGTGACTTGTGTGAATTAAGTTTGGAATTTCTATGTTCTGTTACTGCTAAACTAACCATATAATTTCTCAGAAATGGTAGGTAAAGGTCAAGGTAAAATCAAGCTAATAGATTCATGGAAACAATAACATTGCAACTGACGTTACACAGAAGCAGAGAGCAGGACTGTGTTGGTTTTGTTTGCTCAACAGTCAAACTTACAGCTTTTCACTTCTGGTTGTTAGTGTTACAACAAAAAATGAAATTGAAAACAGATCCTGAAGAATGCCTTCCAAAAATCAAACAATAGGTGAGTTGTTAAAGCATTAGATATACCTCTATTAGTATAAATATTTTGAAATCTTGTAATATCAAATTGCTTCACACTGACAACTCAGTTTAAGATTTTTCACTGATTCATGACTTAGGATTTCTTCTGTTGGAGGCAGTTTCCTGGTAAAAGCTAAGCTGTCATCAAATAAGGTAATTCTCCTGACAATATGGAGCTTATTAAGCTTATTTTATGCATTTCCAAGGTCACTGCTAGCAAACTCAGTGAAATTTGCTCTCTTACAGAAGTTAGGTGCTTAGCATTCATTTAGCAATTTAAGAGCTACTTTACATGCACCTAACAGGAAGAGAGAAGTTTCTGCCACCATAAAAGAAATAAGTGACAATTTATACAAATGATTACACAAAAGTATTATTTGTGAATAGAGAAGTTATATAAATAAATGGAATTTTAGGTTTTCAGAATGCTGGGAAATGTGCCATCATTGGGTAAATGTAACTTTGGTACCATCACTTCTCATAAGGGAAAAATCTTGTTCTATCTCATTTTCGTGTGACTATGTAGACACAGCCTCCAGGAGAAGCAGCTGTAAATTAACCTAAATAACTCAAGCAGCATGACCTACTGCAAACTGACAAGAAAGCTATTATGGGTTTTGGGATACCTTTCATTCCTCTGAGGGTATTGCTGCTCAGAATATAAACCAGTCTCTCAGCCTATGTTGCCCAGCATCTCTCTCTCCCACCTTTTTGTGGAACAAAGTGCTTTTTATTCCCCTGAAACTTTATCCAGAGAGGGTGGAGAATAATCCAAGCATAGCTTTTTAAATGTCCTATTCTCATCTGCATAGCCCTGGTTTATTCCAAAGACATTATGGGTTTCCTTATTGTGGAACCTTTACATTTTCTCTAGTTGAGTTTCATCATTAGCTGGTATGGGAAGAAAATAAAATAACTTTCTAGCATTCTTTGACCATAGTCCCGACAGTCATATTGATGCTGATGCCTTTTTCTGTGGTAAAAAAATTAAGGCAGACACAGCAGTAGCAGGGAAAAGGGTATTTACCTTGGTTTTACTAGGATCCTTGGAGCAAAGCCCGTTACAGATGGAAATACGGCGGCAAGCACCTGGGCACCCACACATCCAAGCGCCGCAAACTCAGAGCACAGCTCCACACGGGTGCAGGAACAGGCTAAGCCCCAAACACAGGTACTGGAACCAACCAACCAACCAACCAACCAACCAACCAACCAACCAACAACACCCCCAGTATACAGTTTTTATGGACTTCATAAATTAGCATATCAATCTAAAATCCCCAACAAGAAATGTGATAGATTGAGTAACAGTCCCCCTACCCCCCTCAATGAAATTCCAGTCTAGTTTACCAAAACATGTTCCAGAGAAAAAGAGGCCCATCAAGGTTGGAGCCTACAGCTCTGAGATAGTGTAGAGCTGTTGACGTCTCACTGGGTATTTTTCATCTTCTTGCTTGGTAGGACCCCCAAACTAAGCTACATATCAGACTACAAGAATTATAGGTATGTGAGACTAGGGTACAAGGGATATGTGTAAAGGGTATAAGGAATATGTGCGAAGGGTATAAGGAAGGCAAAGGGGTTTAAAATTTATTAAGGGTATAAAAAAGTTTTAAAAGGTATAAAAGAAAAAGACCTAAAAACCCATCAGGCATCAAAAAGCAGTGTCATTTACAGAAAGACATCTGGATCTGCTCAGAAGAAAAGCCTTTGCAGAAAGTGAATTCAGAAATCTTTAGTACCTCTTTAGTACCTCTATGGAAAACTGGTTTTAAAGGTGTCTTTCACTGCTCCTAGAGAATACGCAGTCCAATTTTTTAAGTTTTTATGTAGCAGCATTAATCTAAATTGTAATAAAATGCATCAAAACAATTTAATATTCTTACATCTGGGTTTCCAGTATTTCCAAGAGTACACCCACACTTCTATTCCCTGCTTCCTGTTGCTAAGGACAGTGTGTTCAGAATCAATACTTATTTTTAATTTTACTCTGAACCTGCCAAAGTGTTCTGCATGTCAAGAATTACTAAATGGGACTGCCAGTTATTTCAGAGAGCACATGGGGGAAAAAAGACTTGGATACCCTTTCAAAATCCAGAAATGTCAGAAATCCAAATGCTTCCCTTGATGTAATTTCAAATAATCTGAAAAAAACATTAATAACCCAATGCTAAGGATTAGTCTTAAATTATTAAGAAACAATGATAATTGACTTGATTCTTACTGCATTTTACCTCGTACAATTATTATCTATGTAAAATATGTACAGAAGAAGATACTAATTTTAAAATCGAGAAAGAAGGCAGTGAAGCACTTCCTCTATCAAAAGTAAGCTCTTTGGCATATAATGGTGGCTGATTTTATATCAGCTGGCTCAGATTCACTATGGAATATTCTTCTTTAAGCACTTTCTAAAGAAAAGACATTAACCATTAATTGGTGATGGTGAATTGTCCTTTTGTTTCCCTCTTCCATATCAGTTGCATCTCTAATTTCTACGTGAGAAAGGGAACATGAAGTTGTGTGACCTCTGGGAAGTGGCAATGGGCAATACACTGAAAATCTCATTATTTCAAGAATAGTCATTTTTTTCTTCACCTTTATTTATTTTTCTAATAAGGTACTTTCATGTGGTTCATACTTAATGGCTGTCATAGTTTATTAAATACATTAAAATAAGTGACAGAATGCTATTTCAGTAATGCACATGTGATGAAGAGGGATGTATTCTGATGAAACAAGGATGCAGTCAGAATTCATCATGTAGCATGTTAGGAAGAATTTCTGTTCTTTTTTTCTGCTTGGTTTGTTTGTTTGTTTGTTTTCTCTAGGATCCTGGCATTATTGTTTTTATTTACAGCTCATCTAAGAGGTTCTATAATCTTGACTTTGCCTTTTCCATGCTTGCAATGAGGTAAATTGCCACAAAAATACAAGGTAATAGAGAAGAAGGGCAGTTTGTGACCACAGTTAAGAAAAGTATCTGAAAATTAGTTGTAACTTTACAGTTATTTCCTTTGGGGTTTTTAAGACTTTTTGTTTGTTTGTTTGTTTGTTTGTTTGTTTGTTTGTTTGTTTGTTTAAGCCATAAACAAAAGGAGACTGTGAAAAGAGAAAAAGGGATAATTGGATGAAATTTCCATATAAGTATGAAGCTTCAATAAAACATGTTACATTGAACATGGAAATTCCCTGGGTGGTTCTGGACTCCTGTCACAGCAGAGCCATTATGAAATCATAGGCATATATATTCTTGGTCACAAAAATCTTTCCAAGAAGTAGAAGCAGTTGATTAAGTTACATGTAATAGCTGCTGCTTGGTCAATCCTTTGACTGCTGAGAAACGTGGTACAATTCCAGATCAACATTACCAGTACACGAGATCCAACACAGCAAGTTCTGTAACTCTCCAACAGTGTGTGACTTTAAATTCGGTTTCACAACTTCCAAACACAGCTGTTTGGAAATATGTAAAACAGTTTCCAAAAACTTCTCAATGATCTTGTATGCTAGAGAAGAAAGGAGGAGCCAACTTTCATTCAATAGTATAAAGCAGAAAGTCTTCAAATTATACAGTAAACTGGAATCTGGTCAGCTTGAAATGCCCAGAAAAAAAGGTCTTAGAGATGACTACAGAATAGCACTAAACTATCCTGTATTTCAGGTGAGAAAAAGGCAAAAGAAATCATAGGAAGCATAATCAGATATACTTTCATTAGGAAAAGATCCCATTCTCAGTCCTGGGGTTCCAGTCCTGGAACTGAATGTATATGTTCAGACACCTAAGGCAGATCCAGAGGACTACTTAGATTACAAAAAGAATATTTAATTTGTCTTTCACATGAGATGGCCTGAAGAGCTTAATTTTTTTTTCAATCTGGTAATAGAAGCAGTAAGGATATATGACTGATATCTGGAAAGTGAGTATATCCTTGTAATCCTGATGAGAGATGAACACCAAGGAAAAAAAAGAACTCTTTCAAGCAAAGAATGTCAGGGGGAAAAAAAAGAGATTATTAAGATTTTATACTTTCTTCTTATAGATGAAAGAGTCATAACCTGTAGAGCTTTCAGTATTTGGAACAGACTTCTAGTGAAAGCAGTAGGAGTAAAAGGTTTCAAATAGAGAACTTTGAAGGATCGTAATGTGATTTCCTACAACAGAATGGGATTTCTGTCAATGACTTATTTCCTTTTAGTCCATTGTTTCCAATACTGTCAACACGTACATGTGCACATCCACACATATACATATATGTATATGCAAATAAAATTTGCAGTACATAGAAACTACATATTATTGCATAATGCGTTTCACTCATGGCAGTGAAATATGGCAGTAAATATGGCATATGGCAGTAAAACTGCAGTATTTGATCTGACAGTATGCATGTGAACAGTAAATAGAGATATGTGAAAGGTTGGCTAGGAATTAAATGTCATAACCTTTTGCCACTGCAAAGCAAAATATGTACTTTGGGTGTATAGCCCTGAGTCAGTGTTTTTATTGACATTAAATTGTTATACAATATTTTTATTTTAGATAAACATAATGACAAAGCAGAACAAATAAATTTTTCCAGGAACTAGTTAGGATCTAGTGTACCTTAGTATACTCTGAAAAACAGTGTATAATTTAGGAGTGACTCACTAGGGCACCAGCTTTGGAGGATTGTTCAATTCCTGCTCTATCATGGACTTACAATTAGTCAGAAGAAAGCCAAGTGGGGCCTATTTCTACTATTGTTAGTTCAATCACAGTGTTGATGGAATTACTGAAATCGGTGCTAACTCACTCACTGTACTGAGTGCAGCACAGTCTTCAGGATGGTGTGACAAAAATTAAGGCAGTCCAGCAACCCAGGGACAACGAAAGATGTGATATTATCCTTTCCAGCCTCCTCGCTGATACCCAGATACACAGCCCTGCCCTCCCCCTCATACCAGCTCTGTGGCTGCCCTTCAGAAATCTAAAACACCTCACAAAGCAATAAAAACAGGGAAGGAACAATCAATTCTAGCTGCTCAAAGTCAGGACCATGGGAGACAAGCCTATGCTTTTTAGTATGAAATATCTCCAATTGGTTGAGTCATCTGAAACTACATTCAAAGTCTTCAAAGGGTATGAAAAAAACTATTTCTCAAGTGAAATAACACCATTTCCTCTAATGTCTTTTAGGCAATCATTCTATCAAAACATTGAGAAAAAGGAAGGAGAAATAGTTTTTCAAGGATTATACCAAAAAATACACTCATTTACATTTAATATTAATCTTCAGCTCTAAATTACCTCTCTATAGATAAACATTTCCATGTATTTGTGAGTGTGTTGTATGTATATAGAGAATAACTGAGTTACCCATTTCATGTTTCAAAACTGATCATTAACACTTATAGCCAAAAATACCTGCGGCATTGGTGATTAGAATATTACCCAGGATAGCAGCCCAACCTAACTACCTAAAGAAGCAACAGTATTTGCTCCATAGTACTGAAGGGTCTCTTGGATATTTCTAAAGGAGCAAAAGAAATTGTAGTATTTCTTGAATTAGCTGACAAAGGCCCTACAAAAGGCCCTTCTCAGGCTAACAATCTGTTAGGCTCAGTTTCTGAAGTCCTAAAAAATCCTCAAATTGAGCTGGATTAGTTTGAACAACTGAACATTGACTGGTTCATTTTGACTGAAATGATCCCAGGAACAAATACATGAATAGCTCAGCTAGCAGAGCTGATGGAACCCTGGCCTCTGGCACGAATTCATAGTACACTTCTAGGTTTGAACAATTCCAGCCAGCCTACTTCTTTTGTGATGTGGAGCTATGCCTCAAGTCCCCCATGAGACACAGTTTTTAATTGTATCTAATTTATTTACAGATAGAGTGCCTTTTCCACAACCACCATGTTATCTAAAAGCTCCATTTGTATTTTTATGTTATCTCTTTGAGCAGAAAAAAAGGATTTTTTTTTTCTGTATATGAACACAGAAATTATCAATAAATACCATGAGAAATTATTTTTAAAATTTAAAAAGAAAAAAAAATCGATTCAACAAATGACTTAATACTAAGCCAACAGCAGCACTAGATCCCATCCTTAAGTTCTTAAGTGATACAATGTTAACAAAAGAAACACGGAATACATTTAATGTTTGACTTTACTGCCTTCATCCATCTTTTTTATGCTCAGTGGTAATAGCAAAAGAAGTGCAGCATGCTTTCAGCCACTCCCAACAGAAAAACTCAGGAATAACCTAGGCAGTTGGAACAACTTAGGCAGTTGGAGCAATCTTCCCTTCTCTTTCTAATGAATCAGCATCCACTTACTGTACATTTGACTAACACTCTTTTTCAGTAAAATATGGTAAGTTTAGTGGACATATTTGCATTTGTTTCTAACTGATAGAACAAATCCTACAACATACTATACGTACATAGTTCTGCATGACTTTATGCAAAAGCAATTCCAATGGTTCCCTTCTCCAGTCTTCCTTTTCAGAACCTTTGTGTTGCTTGCATTTGTAAGAGTTCTTTGCCAAAGAAAGAAACGCTTTTTTTCTCTGAAATGCTAAAATAACTAGTTATCATCAGACCCATGGTTTACAGATTAAGCTATGGGTTTGTGCCTCAGCAGAAAACAGATTGCACTCAAATTTTTATGAGTATCATACCTTTCCATTTCCCTTAAACGCTATTACAATTCCTTAGTTAATTTTGTTGAAAGGTTTCCCATTGTGAAGGGAATTGCATGAAAAGCACAAGTGCTGGAGTTGTACTGAGGAAATATTGTTGTGCTTTGTTATGAGTCAGACTGGATGGAGTCAAAACACATGACTTGGTCTTAAGAAACCCTTGCTGAAAAATAATCAAAATCACATATATACATCTGCTTTTATAGAGTATATAGCATCTGGACTGAAATTGTTCCATCATCCAATCAAAAGTAAAAAATATTCTCTTTCCCTTTGTTCATTGGATCTACTCTAAACTACAAATATGTTATTTTTTAAAGTTTAGAAGTTTTATAGAAAAATCTGGAAGCAAATTTCTGTGTAAAAATTATGATGTCTACAGTCAGAATATCTTCTTTTGGTTTTTCTTTCACACAGTGTCAGTGGTAAGCTTTCATGTCTTCATGCAACTCCAGAAAGCTTTATCTCATGCTACACTAAATGCAAATTCCAAAAACCAAGTTATAGACATGAGCATCCTTATCACTGTAATTAAAGCCATTGACCTGTGCTCTTCTTTCTCTTCTGGTATCTTTAGTTCCACTCTTCACTTGTTGCAGCTTCCTCAAACTACAACACTCAAATGCGAATTTGTCTCATGAATACCATCCATCCCTTTTCATATCTGCATGACAGATGATGTTTTGAAGTGTTTTATGATGAAAAGAGAATAATAAAATCCACTTTACATAGAAGGGCTGAATGGAAGTACTTGTGTAGTTTTAGAAGACCATATTTTTGTATGGCACAGAACTTTAAACCTTGCTTTCCCACAATTATGGCAATTGCTCTTCAGAATATACAGTATTGGAAAAGGGTTTGCTGGGAGAGATGAGAACAATTGGACACCAAACATATGGCTAAATGCCCTGTGATTGTGGAGGTTTTTAAAACATGAAATAAGCTATTCTTTCTGAGTTACTCAGAATTTTTCCTTGAAAATGGAGAGAGATTTCACTTATTTGTGGTTTATCTTTTTTGTTTTGTTTGCTTTTAATTTTTTCCCTGAAAAAGTCTGACTGAGTTGCCTTGAAGAGTATTTTTTAGGAGAATACATAGTCCAGAAAGTTGGTGCAGAAGAATTTGACTTCATGTCTTCAGAGGAGTGTGGGGGATGGTTGTGGTGTGTTTGAGAATAACAAAATACAACTTTCATACATATCAGAGTGAGATCATTTATCCTAAATGGTTTTCTTCTCTTTTATCGTTGTCTCATCAGTTTCATCCACCCATTTGAATGTCAGCATGTTATGAGAATATTGATAGACTACTGTCTCTCACTTGATCCTGTTAGCGCAAAAATACATAAAAGGCAGGTTTTGGGGCCACTGAAGAGTCTTCCTACCTGTCATGAATAGCTCATTTCACGCAGTCTAGGAAAAAGAGGATGGAAAATTATTTCATCCTGAAAATTCATGTGCTGGAGGAGGAAAGTGGTGTACAAAACATTCTACAAAATAGACTTGTTTCTATTGGTCTTCTGCGCAGTTAAAATAAACATCTTTTAAGCCTAAAGCGATTGCCTAAATTTAGAACTCTCAGTTGTGTACATATTCTTGTGGATATTATGAAAACAAGAAGTTCATTGTTACATGTTAAATTTATACTCGGTAAACCTGCCAAGAGTGTTTCCAGTTGACTTAGAAAAATGTCAAGCTATTGCCTTGGAAAACAGGATATTAAAATGCTTGTTGATAATTTTGTTTCCCCTGAAAAGAACACTGAAGAGAGAATCCTTCCCTGAACTGTTACATAATGGTAGTGACCATATATTTCAATTCACAGGGTATTCTAGTTAAAACATACATGAAATTGATGAATTACTGATATGCATAACTAACTGTGCCTTGCTTAAAGCAAGGTATGTAGGACAATAAAAATCTTTGAGCAAGATACATTATCAGATCAGTTTACAGAACTCTAATCTTGAATGTACTCATCGCTTTCCTGCAAATGACCATTGTCACCAGGTGTACAGTTATCACAGCAAAACTGTGTATCTCTGACAATTACTATTGGAGCTCTCATTCACAAGTTTCTCATTGTTTTGCACTAGGCCTAGTAGGTAGATCACTTAGGTGAGAAAACAGGTAAGAGCACAGGTTATGGCTAAATATCACCTGATTATTTGGAATTGTATTGTTTACATATACCCATGTACATGTATGTTTATATATGTGTGCTTATATAATGTATGCAAACAGTGCCATGTATATTAGCTACTTGAAATCTTTGTTATTCCTATAAGCCTGCAGAAGACAGCAACTATTTAGCAAGAAGTCAAGAATTTTACTCTCTATTATTAGAAGACTGGAAATATATGCAGTGCTATGGACAAATTACTACTATATGACTGACATTCAAAAGGTTCAATTGAATGAAGAGTTTCTGTAAAACTCTCTGCCCTAACTGCAAAAGAACCTTTCTACATCATCAGCTCATTCCTATATCTCCTGCCTTCTTGTAGCCATAACTGGCATAGCAAGACAATGTTTTCCTACGTTGTTTTGTTTTCGGTCTTCCATAAAAAAAACAAAGACAGAGAAGTCATGCGTTGTATTAAACAGTTATTGCAAAATGAATCATTATCTGACACACATCAGAAAAAAAATATGAGATTAATTATGGCATGTTCTAGCTACAGTGTTTGGAATCTTGCCATTAGCCAAATTTGTTTCCTGTTAATTTTCTTGAAAACAAGTAAAAGTTCACTAGTTTTGTTTAGATACTTTTTACTATCAGTTTTCTTATCAATCTTAGCTGCTATTTATTCATATAACATCACTAATATTTGTTCTTTAGTATCCACAAACTTTCTACCACAACATGAACATACTCTCAAACAAAGACACACAAAAAAGAAGGAAGAAAACACTGAAACAAACAAAAATAAGGAACTTCTTGCTTAAATGAGAAACATTTAACAAAACTCTACTCTCTGTTCTCTAAACAAAAACTTTAAGGGTCTGCATAAGACTGTCTTCAAAGTTCTTGACACCAGTGTCTCTCAAACTGATGGGGGAATGGGAAGGGCCTCAAATTCCAAAATTCAGGCTATGAGCCACAAAACATTTAAGTACTGTTTAATTTGAAGCAGACAAATAGTCCAAATGACTGTAAGCTTGGGTGCCTGTGTCTGCCTGTTTACTTACTTACCTGCCTGCAGCTAGCAAAATCTTTTCCAAGCATGGAAACCATTCTCATGGAGGTTGTGTCTTCAGTAGGAAACTAGGTGTTTTGTCACCTAAGGTAACAAATGCCTAATAAATTCCTAATGAAGATATGCAATTTGTAGATTTCATACATTAGCAATTCACCACAGCAGATTGTGCTGCAGCAAAGGTCCCGCTTGATCTTTAAAATCATGTTGAAATTCTGAATTGATTTATCTTCAAGAGGACTTTACCTCATAATAGTAACCTTAGTTATCATGTGCTAGTTAAACTGAGTGATGAACACCTTGATTTTTTTGGAGAAAACAAGATGTGTGAGAATTCATCTGTTTACTTGAGATCTAAATTACAACTCATCTGCAAACAAAGAAGTCTAATGATTACATTGAGAATAGTCTGGTGATCTTTATCATCTTAGTGTTACAAAAGAAGGAAGTTTCTTGAACTGTTAGGATGCAAATAACTTGTAAGGACCACAGGGAGACAGAGGGTTGACTATATGTTGGGACAGATATTGGTCCCTCGTCAAGGGCCTTCTTGGCAAAATTTGCTAATTATGCTGAATCATGTAGAAAATAACTCTTTTCTTGGCAAGCAATCATCAGGTTTACATTCTTTTAAAAATCCAAGCCAGGATTCTGGTGATTTATCTGGTTTTCCAAATGAAACATACGCATGTAATGTTCCTAGAATCCTGTTTGTTATGCTTTGGGGTTTTTTAGTGGAGATAATTACCTGCTTTATTGCTTTAGAGAATGGTAATTTGAGAGGAGTTGCTTTTTATTGTTGTTTGCTTTGCTTGATTTTTACATTCAGTTGCAGACATACGCTGAATTAAATGTTTAGTAGAGGCAAGATTCTTCAGTTTTGCTTTTAGGCAAAATAGATTAGGTTAGCAGTATGCCTTCAGGTCTCTCTTTTTGTTTTGTATTTATTTACCTAGTGGAGAAACTGAGGTTCCTTGTCACTGCATGCATTTTTCTTGTAGTAATTACCCTGAGGTAAAGGCTTTCTTAATAATCAAAGCCAGACTGAGGTTTTTATAATTGTGGGGTTTGGAGTGGTGGTTGCATGCAGTTGGTAAGAACGTGAAGCCTGATGCCTGCTTGGTAGTACTCTGAAATTACCACTGTTTAGTAAATACTAAGAAATTCAGTTTTCCCTTCCAAGAGAATCTGCATGGAACCAAGCTAAGTCCTGTCTTGCTTTCAGATAAAATTTTTCTCAAATAATGTCTCTAGGTGCATTCGGAGTAAAATTTAAAGCAACCCTGCACTTTACCCTGTAGTACCTTTACCACAGCTTCTGAACAGAGCAAGAAAAGTCAGTATACTCCTAGAAGAAACAATTGCACATAAAAACTCATATGCAATAATTATTAAATTGAGTTAATGTACATTTAATGAACTTAATTAAATGGCAGAGTTCATCCAGTAATTTCCAGTAAATATGTACCTGGTTTTATTCATACTCCTCATTAATCACATTAATATCTTTCTTTGACAACTTTGTTCTTTGGAATGCATTTATTGGAGAGGCTGGAAGCCTGCTTGTATGTAACAGAGAACCAAATTTGGACAAATTTTTAAGAATAGTGTAAATGAGTCAGTTTCAATGAAATGACTACTGAAATTCACTAATGCAGACACTGATTTAATTTACATGAATAAATATAAAGTAATAAATAGAACGTGTAAATTAATAATGAACCAGAACTGAATTACAGAAAACTATGAGACCATGGGCTGTGAGTAAAATTAGCATCCCGGTATCCTGATTCTAAAAGACAAAGGAAGTAACAAGGGAAAAGATAGTGCAGGACAAGGACAGATTATATATTCTCTAATATTTTCCTGGCCTCAGTTGTTTTCAGTTTATCAAATTTCTTGAACTTCATGTAGTTTATCTATTCAGTAACCTCTCCCAAGTACTTGCATCACATTTCTAAGTGTCTTTCCAGTTCTCTGAGCACCCTTTTTTTAATATAAAATTTCATTTAACAAAAAGTTCAAAATATATACAACACCACTGCATAATCAACCACCTCCTTCTCTTTTAACTACAGCTTTTTCATTAGCCCCTAGTTCCTGTCCTGTGAGAGACAGTGAAGAGGTCTCTCTAGCTTCTGCACATCTCCAGATAGTTATGATTCTGAAGAGCTTTACCATATACCTATCCAGTCATCTCTCTTTCAGTTGAATATCATTCTGTTTAATCATTATTCGTTCTGAAGCTGTTTTATATCTTTGATCATCCTTGTTGTTCTTTGAACTTTTTTGATTTCTTCTGTAGGCCTATATTGTGCTGAATTGAGATAAGAAAAAATCACAGTATTCTGGGAGAAGATTAAGCATATATTTACAAAGTGGCATAAACATTTATTTGGCATTTGCTCTTGCTTCCTTTTGTAATAAGTCTTAACATTCCTTTTTGTCCACTGCTGAATGTCAAATCAATGTTTTGACAGAGCCATTTATCATAGCGCCAGTTCACTTATGACGAGCAAAGTTGCAGACTGCCAGGTTGCATGTAAAGTTAGAAATGTCTTTCCTCATGTGTATCTTGTTGTATATGTCTAGAATGAATATCAGTTGCCTCTTCATTACATAGTCACATAGATTTCTAAGGTCCTTTGGCTGTCTTCAAGTGCTCTAGTAAATAATATTATCCAAAAACTGTTTCACCTGCTGAGAATATAACTTTCTAAATAATTTAGAATATGTTTCTAAGACAAGATGCAGTGGAACTGCAGTGGAACTACAGTGGTAACATCTCTGTCTTGTAACGAAAACATAGAAATTCTATTTTGGTTATCTTTTAACCAGTGTTTTATCAGTGGGACCTTCCCTCTTATTCCACGATTACTTAGTTCCCTTAAAAGCCTTTGGACAAATAAAGCTAAACAATCAGTCAGATTACCTTTAGCTGCATGTTTGTTGAGCCCTTTGAAGATCTTCAAGAAGTTTGCAATGCAGGACTTCCCTTTAGTACAGCTATACTGAATCTTCCCACAGGAACTGTAGTTATCCAGGTTTCTACTCTCAATTACTTCAACCCCCATTAAGATTCTGGTCCCACAGATAATTAAATGTTTAATTATTTTGCTTACTTAAGCCACCTTTTAAACAGCAAGAAGTTATCTAAATGGGTGAAGTGTCGTGTGTGCTACATCTTCTTCAATAATGTCCTGTGCTCTAATATGAACAAGGGCTCTGATTATTTCACAACTACACTAAATGTAGAGGTATAAGTGCACCTCCAAACCTCTAAGCTATCACAAGTTTGTTATACTGTGATGATACTGCATTACAATGAGTCATTTCTAATACCTAAACTTGTGTTAGAAGTTGGAAGCAGCTCTCACACAGATACTTAGTCTGGAGAACTGGAAGTAAAATACGGTGTTTGGCAAGAGAATTTTTCAGCATCCTTTGGACTCATTCTGAATTCCTTTAGTTTAAAAAGCCAACGGCTGGGAAACCTTTTATTAGAAGTGACATCATTTGGGTTAAAGCAAGAAGCAGTTATTATATATATATATATGACAAAATAAAATGAAAGATACAAGACAAAACAAAACATGAACAAACTTAAAAGCAATATTAATAAAACACACTAGACAACTGTCAGCCATTCTCAGCCTGAGTTGTTCTTGGCAATTTTGCAGAGACATAGAGATGTTTGGACCATTCCTCACACAGCTTAAGCCTCCAGGAAACAATATAGCTCTAAGCGATTTAAAAGCTTTGCTTTAATATTCATAGAAGCAAGGATTCTAAAGCTCATAATAGCCTTTCATTATGTGTAACAGTTATAAATATGCTTTGATTCTGATAAAGTCTTTAAACTAGTTACAAACTACCGATTTTTACATAAATGAAAAAAAGCACTAACAATTTTGCAATACAGCAGAGATGAGAGGCAAGAAATTATGTATTTAGACATACCAAAAGAGATGTAGTTAGGATGGAGCAGGAGACTCCAGAAAAGACTAGATCTTCCAAGACACAGTCACAGAAATAGAAATCTTGTCCCATCTGTACAATTCTTGTCATTTCAAAGGGTCCTAAAGAATTTCACAACATTTGAGAGTCAGAGGTTACCTCCAAAGTAGTCTTTTATTTCAGACCAAAAGTGGCCTTATGAAGGAAGTCCCCCAGTTGCCTCCAAATACAACATGCTGGTTTGCATTGCAGGGTAGTCTCAGTGTACATGAGTTAAAACTCATTTGGGTGAGACTGACATACAGTGCAGGACTTCACTTCTACCTAATAACACTTCAGTTGGTGACAGACATTCACTTCATGCAAGCCAGGAGCTAACCTGAGGTAATCTCTCTGTACTGCAAACATGCTCTGTGGATGTCCACAACAACCTGCTACTAGGTAAGGGAGATGTAGCCAGAATAAAAGGGACATCAATAACTCACACAGAGGAGCAGTGCATGTATGCTATAGCACCCAAGTACTAATTTTTGCTCAGCTTTCAGAGTAACATGTTGCAAAATTTATAAAATTGAACTATTATGGTTCCATACGGGGACTAGAATTAAGTTTAGCTTATGGTAATACTTAAAACTTATGCATGGAATTTAAACCTGCACCCAAAACAGATTAATGCTGAATAGGAACAGTAGTTGAGTATGTGCAGCAGATGTGTTTTCCACATTTTTAATAATCTAGAATGATACTTGGCCTGAAGTTAAGTTTTCCCTCAGTTCAACTTTTGAGTTAGATGCCAGGTGGTAATAAACACCACCTACTTTGGCCTGTAAGAGATGTCAGTCTCAAACTGAGTCATTTGAACACCATTTGAAGTCAAGTCTTAAGCTCTTTGTCTCTCATGTTAGACTGAGAAACCATACTGTCTTAATACAAGTGTTGAATTTTAAGGCATGCAGCACACACACACACACACACAAAAACCCTGCTTGTACTTTTCAAGCCCTTGCAGGTGTGTAAATATGCCAGCAGAGTACTTATATCCATCAGTCGCTACTCACATGCCTCTTTGCCTGAGACAGATTCAAAATTGTACCCAAGTATCTCATAAACCACAGTCAAGGCCAAAATGAAAATATTAAAAAAGGTTTATAAATTAGTCACAGCTAAAAAAGTCATAATTTATCTTAATCCCAGACATTTTAACAGGTCTTTGCTAAGCATTATTCCATTTTTTCATGAACAGATGTTTAGGATAGACTACTTGGTGAAAACATATTTGCTTTACTTGACAAAAAAAAAAAAAAAAAAACAATATTTGCAAGACTGTTTAAGCAAGGAATCCTCTAGACTATGGAACTCCTGAGGCAGCTACAAGATAGATAACATCTTGCTTTTGGAATAAGGGCAATGAGGAAATTGTTTCAACAAAGCAACAGTGAAACATATGGAGTTATTACAGACATCCACGTAATAGCTGGGGACATGATAATTACAGTGTCAATCAAGGTGGAACATGATCAGAAACAGATGAAAGAGAAGGCAAAGAACCAAGTAGAAAATACTAATTTAATTCAAGTGAAGACTAAAAGATGGTAAATACAAAAGGAATTTAGACAGATGACAGCAAAGATGAAGACTTCAGCAGAAGCAAAGATGAAAATTTTATAGTACAGGAAGCTGTACAAAAGATTCTGCAGATAATTAGAGTAACCACAGAGGGTACCCAAGGGAAGACAGCTTTGCTGAGACAACAGGATAATTTGGCAGTGGTTGGAGAAACGTGTTGGAGCTCCAGAGCAACTAGATACAGTGTTCTGTTATATGAGTAGTCCTTGCTGTCAAACAAATGGACATAAATTCATAGCTTTAACTCTTCTATTGTGTGACTTGACAAACATCACATTGCTTTTCAGGCACTGCATACTTTTCTAGACTAATTTTCCTAGCCAAACTACATTTCAGCATGCAAAGATAGCTTAGAAATTTCTACAGTACAAGTAAACTGAGCTCTGACTGAAACAGAATTAAATTTAATAGAAACCGAGAAGGGAAACCAGGCTGTAACATTTGCCAGTAGGAACTATAGCACATGAAGTTTCAACAGCAGAAAATAGAATAGATGAGACAGAAAGGTATTTTATTGTTCCACTACCATGAATGGCATCTAATGGAATACTGTACATGTTAAAAGCATAATAATAATCCTACAAAAACTGGTCAGATGAGAAAAGCCAATGCTTCTTGAGATGGATACACAATAATGACATTTTTGAAGAAGACTGTCTCTCTGTCAAGTATTTATTGCTTTTCTGAAAATCTGTTTGCAAGCAGGACATGAAGAATGACTTTTCTTTGTAATACTGCTGTGATTTGCAAGATCTCAGTAAATTTGCATGACAGTAGAATAGTCAAAGCTACAAAGAGGGTACTACGCCAAAAGAAGCAGCCAAATGGTTTATACCACACAATACAAAGACCTGCATGACAGTCTTAGGCAGGTATTCACAACCAGACTGAGCTGGTGAAAAAGACTGAACTCAGATGAGTTAAGTGTTAGCAATCTCTAACCTACACAGGTATAATCAGTAGATTATCACAAGTATGCCTCAGGCCTACTGATGAGGACATTATTTGTCTAAGATATTTTTAATGGGAAATGGCAGAGGGAGTGTATTGTGATACTGTCTTTTCAAATTAGTCACAAGTAATTACCAGAAAACTTCCATTAGTGAGAAGCCTCATATGTGAGGTTCAGAGTCTGTGAGACTGGTATATCAATACAAGCCACTGTCAACCAAAGTCTCATTAGTAGAGCTCTGTCTGGAATGCTACATTCTTGTTCCCGCTGCATGTCTGGTGGTGCAACAGTCAGGAACAGAAATCAGAAAGTATGGAATACAATGTATCACATCCTACCGTGATGATGAATCCCATGAAAATGAATTACAAAATTCAGAGGACAGAGACTAAGGAGCAAGTCATGACAGCTGGAATGGCAGCAGGTGTAAATCAAAAGCAATCCACAGCAATACTCATCCAAGGCTAATATGTAATGTGACATTACAATGAAGAGCTGTTCCTTTGCAGGACTGACACTTAGGATCAGAAAACTGACAAATTTGTTGTGCCCTTCCTTCACAATTACTTCTGACAGTGAAAGAACAGTGGAGCAAGTAAGATAAGCATAGTGGTCCTATATGACCTCTTTGCTGTGTATGGCGCTGCTTGTATTCTAGTTTGTAATGATTTGAGGTTTATTTAGTGGAAACACAAATTTGACATAGTTGCCCTGTAATTGGTTTCATAATAGGGAGAAAGAAGATAGTTGTACTTTATTCCTTTAATGTTTTTCTTTTTTTAAGAGAAGGGAAGAAAAGAAGTGTATGCACTCTTTCGCATCTCAGGAAAGTAAAGCTGCTTCCTCGGTTTTACTGAGATCTGGAAATTTTGCATGCCAAGAGAACACCTTTTTATCGAACATTATAAGAATATTTGTGATTTATGTACCTATGCAATAGTTTATTTTACCTGAGTCCACCCATCTGAAATAGGTTTAATTTTTCCATCTCAGATAAAAGTGTAACACTATCTAGAATTTTCATTAAAATGTATTCCATACAGAAATAACACAGATCTTAAATGAGGTGTAATAGTCTTCCAAACATAAAAATTCATATGATTTTCTGTCACGAAGCTGAGACAAAATGGAATGCTAATATTTATGCTGTGTTTTCATTTTTTCATGCTGTCACAGCTGTCTTAGACTAAACAAAACTGTTCTATTTTAGAGAGACACTGTATAGTTACTTTAAAAAATTAGCGGTACTTCTAGAATATTTGCTTTTAAGAGACTAATGGGAAATACCAATATTAAATAAACATACTGAAAGACAAATATACACATTATATAAATAAAAAACAAGTTAGAAGAATAGTGTGGCTATATATTTATTTAAACATGCCCACATAGCTGAAGTTAACTATTTAAAATAATAAATATCCCCATTATTTTATTGTCCTACATGTTGTTTTATTTAATTTCCATTTCCACATATTATTCATAAGGAATAAGGACATATTATTTGTTCATCTATATTTCTCCTTCAGTGACACAAATTTAATAAATCATGACATTAGAGGTAAATACATTTTTAACCACTGAAGTGAACTGAAGGTCTATACTTTGAAGTAAAACTGTCAAACTCCACATTGGCTTTAGTGAGGTTTCAAAAAATATGTTCAGGAAACCTAGTGAAGTGTGCTGATTGGCTATGTATTTAGTTGGTGCCAAATCTATAACCTGTATTAACAAGAAATTGTAAACAGGGATCAACATGTCTCTTCCTCACTGGTGCTTTTGTCACCTTTCTTGGGAGGATCATGACCATTCCAATATTTAGTAAATTACTTTTGATGTATCAAGAGTACAGGAAATTCAATATTATCTAACAATGAATAACTGCAAATTCCAAGAAAATTTACTTATATCAATTAACCTAGGCAATTTGATTACTGTTCATAGCTTTTTAATCTCTTTTTCACAGCTTTTCTGTCCTCATATCATATATCAAAAACATTTCCCTGCAAGGTCATCTCCATGTTTTAACTTCATAGTGATTTATGTCTCATTGCATATTCAGTAGATATTTAGATCACGTTCCTGTATTTTCTTCATCACCATCATCACTATTATGCATAACATTAAATTAGTTACAGATCAGCATACACTGATGAAAATAGTGTTCAGATACTATAGTTGCAAATAATGGCTTTTTATATATATATATATATATATATATACACACACATATGTATATATACACACACACACACACACTCAAAGCACTTCTATTTACAAGTAAACATGATATGAGGAGGTTCCATTACACTGAATAGAAGCTGCTTATCTAATTAAGTACATGTCTAAATATTTCCAAGATCTGATCTTAAGAAGATTTCTATGGATGAGCTTTGTATACTAACTGTATGTATAGAAGATCCCTTGGTTTTACCCCTGAGGTAAAAAAGGCTCTGACCTGTCACAATTTTCCAGTTTATAAATGAGAATGATTTCAAAGTTATTTGAGTTTGGAGATACAAGAACCATGAAGCGCTATATTCCCCTGATAGTCTCATAGTACTTTTGGCATTTTAGAAGAGTTTAACATAAGAGCAAAAGTTTTGTTTCAGAATTTATTGTATCACATGAATTTTAAAGGTTGTAATTCTGTGAAAAATTTTCATCCGAAAGGACTTAAGCCAAGTTCTGCCTAAAGAAACATACATCTGGAATCTCTTTACTGAAGGCAATGGATATGTTCCAGATTTAAATGGCTGCAAATAGGAGTAGAGTTCGTCTTCACATTTTATTCACAATCAGACATTGTTAAGAAGAATAGGATATTCTGCAAAGTATTTTAATAAAGTTTTCCTCTGGAAGGAAATATTTATAGCTGTTATTCTGTCAGCTGGAAAAAAGCATAGTTATTTATTCCAACCCTTGCAAAATGAGGCTGATAGTTTTGCCACATAGGATGAACACAAGACTGAGTCATGGTTACAGTATGCTGGGTGTGGCTACAAAAGAAAGAAATATTCCTTACCTTGACAATATTTGTTTTTCAGGGGGAAGGTGAAGATGGGGCAAATATGGATGATTTTATCAGTGAATGGGTGTGTTCCCAGCAAATTAGCTGTGTATGCCAGCTGAGTAGGGTTGTCTATGAACTTTTGGAACCAGAACATAGTAGCAAAAACAAATAGTCTAATAAGGAATCCCACGAAATCTTGAAATTATAGGAAAACCTTAGACTAAGTTTGAAAGTGCCTAAAGCATCTGAGGGAGGAATAGTTTTCACAATAAACATTTTTCAAGGTTCCTGACAACCAGGCTGCTGGGTGCAAGGGTAGGTAGATCACACATAGTTACCATATTTGTCCATCTATAACTTCCAGGTTATCCACTAAAATCCAGGGCAGTTCAGCAGTTACGTGGATTAAATATGAGTCTCAATATCATATGTGAAGGTTAGAGCAGAGCATTTTTGCTGTTGCCTCTGGTCTATGACAGCTTGCTGCATTTTCTTCCTGGAATCCACAGGCCCATATTTCCATCTAGTCTGGCCCTTCCAATTCAACCTCCCTCCTCCCCAGTTTCCATGGCTCACTCTCCCTGTGACCCCCTACTGTCAGTACCCACCCCCTCCTTTCCCCTTGCAGAAGTTACCTGAATGTGTGGGTCATCTGAGCACTTCTTTTCACAGATCAGAACTTTAAAAAGGCCTAGATTACTAAACGCAAATATTTACTCAGGAAAATAACACACTTTGCTTGTGCATGTGAAGAACAGACATCCTTCCTTCCTTCAGACTTAATTTCTGCCTGTCAGTCACCAGCCTCAGGATCTCCCCTGGCATCCATCAGTACAGGGCCTGTCCCGCCACCCCAGCCGGGCATTGGGAAGGGCCTGGTGGCTGGGAGGCAGCACAAATCCCAGCCCACAGATGTTCACAATGGCTGCAACAATAGCTCAGGCTGGGCCTGTGACGTGCGCTGGCCCAAAGTGGCTCCCGAGGCCCTGCCGTGGCCACTCAAAACCACCTCACTCCACATCAGCTGGCAGAACAGGGCTGTGTGCTGTGGCCTGTGAGATCCAAAGACATCAAAACATCCTGGACACACAGGCAGGCGTGAGGCACTCCCAAAGAGGGGAATCATGGTGAGCTGAAGAACCATCCTCATATTTAGACCCAGTGCCACAGGGGCTGAGAAGGGGTGAAGGCCCCTGGCCAGATAACGCACAAACACAGACCTTCACTGGGAAAGCAGCATCAGACAGGGATGGATAGTCGGCAAAAATACATGGAAGCAACAAGACAGTTACAAAAGTATCTCCTACCTGGAAAATTATTCCTTTTTTTTAAAGTATATTAGTGTCATCCTTTATTCTTTCCTCAACATCCAGTGGCTGGGCTGTTGCTGTGGGAGCCATTTCACACAGTCACAGAGAAGTTCTAGCAGCAGGTAATCCACCTGATGGTGACAGTAGGCTTCTGGGGTTTTTTTGTGTAAATATCACCAATGATCTGTCTAACCTACTCTAAACTGAAAAATTACTGATACTAAAATTACCGAGAAACAAAAAAGTGTTTGATGCACCTTGTGCACAAATCTGAACAGTACATTCTGCATCGTTCTGCCTTTTAAATATCTGTTTGAAATAGGGAGCTGCTAAGCAGATCTTTAAATATTGTTGCAGGCCTGTAGAGAGCTTTTTCTCTGTGTCAGGGCTTAGTAAATGGCATGTTTGCCAAGATGATACACAGAGCATAGGGCAGGTGCTGGAGTTACAGCTTGTCCTTCCACATCTCAGGAAAGAACAGGAAGCTCTTAAAAGTTTGTCTCTCTAACATTTCCTTTATTAGCACACTTGTTCTATATTTGTTTTGTATTCACCTCTGCCAGTAAACACCTTTCAGCATGACTTCTAGCAATAAATTACCCTGTGAATCAGGATACTTGGGATGGATTTTAAAGTGGAAGCTTTGCCTTTTATTGAGTTAACCAAAGATAATTTTCACCTACACAATGAACACGCCCCAGAGAAATATCTGCATGCCAGAATTCAGTCCTGATGCTTTACAGTTGAAATTCTATAATTTAGTTCCCCTATGATTCTTCTCACTTCCCATGTGAGGAAGCATGACAGCAAATGTGAGGGAAACTCAGGCTGATATGACTCCAAGTCTCTCTTATTTTCTTTGAGCTCTTGCATCCAAAAGAAACACTTCTGGGTCACATGAAATCCCTCATAGTTTTTCCCCAAGGACTGGCCACACATTGCAATAGAACTGCAAATATTCAATTTTCTTCTTACTTTTTCTTGTTGCTGCTAAGTCTTTTTAAGGGCAGTCACACACATACACAAAGACAGAGAAAATTCTGTGTCTAAGTCAGCCTGGATACACTGAAAATTTACTTCTGGAGACCAAAAACTGATTTCCAGAAATCCAGTTCACACACTACTCAGGGGCACATTCAGGAATAAACGACAGCAAGCACCAAAATATGTGCTAGGTATTTCACCTACTGTTCAATAAAGGGAACAGGAATTAGTCTGGACAAGTTGATCCTTCTGCTTAAGACTATGTTTACTTCAAGTTGCATTGGATTTCCTTCCTAACCTGAATATCCTTTCTTGTCCCATTTTAGGAGCACAGTTCTCATTTCATCATTAAAGTGCTATTCAACTATGTCTTAGAAAAAAAAATTTACAAAGGTCTCAGTCATATGTTAATTTAAAAGAACTGGTACCTAAAAACTTTAACTTTTAGTTTCTTCCAGAAAATTATTTTATTTTCTTTAACTATATTGTTCTCAATAGACCTTATCTTTCTTAAGCCATGTGTTTGCTCCTATGTATGCACTCCCTACAGAAGTGAAGATATTTTAGATAAAGACTTCAGATGCTGGATTTAATTTTCCTCAGTAAAATGCTGTCAATAAAACAGAGACTTTACCTGCAAGGAAAACATTACAGCATATGACAGCAGATGTCATATTAGTCTAATACATAAAAACCAGGTGCTTTTACGTTCATAACCCCTAATGTTGTTCTGCAATAAAACATCACAAGGCTTTATATCTTTCATTACTGACAGCCAAAAGTAAATAATCTATTGTAAAAGATGTAATTTTCAAAGCCCCTTTGCTTTCTCTTTACAATGTCATAACAAAGCTTTGTCATGGCAGCTTTTATAGCTGACATCACACAAAATCCCTGTTAACAAAAATAATTTTCTGTTTAAAAAATTGTGCTTGTTATCTATAAACACCAGTGAAATCCTGGGTTCCAGTGAACCCATGGTCAGGTCACTGACAAATTAATTGGCCTTAAGACTAGAAGGTACTATTAGGATCATTTGTTATGACCAGATGCACAGGGTAGATAGAGAGCAGATCAGCAAGTAAATGCTGCATTAAGTCAGTAACTTGCTCTTGAAATGAATTATATCACAGTACATAAGAACTGAATTTCTATCAGTTAAATTTTAGGAAGTTAATGGGAGCATGTGCTGGGAACACATGCTGGAAAGAAAACTTGGAAGAGAATCTTTACACCTGGACCTATGGCAATAAAAACAACGGACTCACTTGGCAAACCAAATCTAACGAGAAAAACACTGATGCTTCCAGAGAAATACACCTACAGAGCTATGCTTACATCATTTTGGACTATCCATCCTCACTTGGAGATATAAATCTCTTAGCTTCAGCTGCAGGTGTACACTGGTCACCCTTGCAGGATAGCTGTGACTGCTTGAAGAACACTTTATTAATTGTGATATTCATTTTACATCCAATCCAAGATTTTTTTCAGGGTCAGTTTATATGTATTTGTTCTTGTGCCAGCATTGTTCTTTAACTTAAACAGATCTGTTCCCTCATGGTGTTTATCCCTGAGGAGAGCAATCTTAGCCCCTCTCAGCCTTCCTTTTACAAGGTTAAATAAATCACACCCTTCCACTTTCTCTAGTTACTTAGGTTCTGCATTCCTGCAGTCACCCTAGTAGTGTTCTCTGCAAATGAACTAGTTTCAGTTAATTTTTTTTTGCATATCTGTGACTGGACTTCTAACTATTCCAGATTACTGCAGCACCACTGTCCTGCTCATTGGCTCCCCCGGAATTCTCCTGGTGGGGAATTTTTCAGTCTTATTTGCCTTTTTTCATGGCTCCACCCCTTGAGCAATTTACACCCATGTCATGATCATCAAACACGCTTTATATTTCTCTTCCTTAACTACTTGCAACAAAGAAGATGCAATCTTACAGCAAATATCTTTGTTATCAGCCACTAAATCATGTGTTCATTACTATGATGAAATGCCATGTAGACGACATTCTGAAACAAATCTCTTCTGGGCAGCTCAAACAGTAGCAAGAGACATCCATGCATGGCTAAGAACAGTTAAAGATGAAGGCATGGAATGAAATTGCTAAACCTTCTCATTTAACCACAACAGGATTAACTTTAATGCTTGCTCATACAGTGATAAGCATTTAGAGAGAGAGAAAAGCCAAACTTGGCGGCGTCCAAGTACAGAGAAATATAAACAAATATTGTAAATCAATACACAGTCATTAGATTCTTTCTTTCTGGTAAAAGTTTGGTAAGGGTTTAAGTTTGGTAAGGGTTTTGTTGAACACTGAAATACTGAGTACAGTGAACTTCTTAAAAATTCTGCATGCTTTCATACCTCAGAAATAAGGAAAGAGTAAAAAGAAACACAATTTTTACTTCCCAAAATTTGAGCATATAAATAGCAAGCACCAGCATGTGTAGAAAAGTCTGTTTGAGATTAAAATTGTAAAAAAATCATTTCATAACTTGTTGACTATTTGCATCACCCACCTCTTAAATGAACTTTAGTAGTGGAAGGTTTTCTCAACCTATCCTTGCAAGCAATAGTAAATAAAATACTGCAGTAAAATGGGAATCCAGGTGCCTATTTCTATAGTGAATGTCCCAATGACCAAATAGAGTCACTCTTCTTCCAGTTTTTAGTGTCTCACTAAAACAGAAACTTCTGCAGTTTCTGTTAAGACGGACTGTAACAGGAAGAGTTAAGAGAGCCATTCCACAGCCAGAAAGTTAGAATGCCCTTTCAGGAGGTAAAGAACATGATTTCAAATCTCCAAATTCTCTCATACAGGATGCCAGACTCCACATTCTACATCAGATTATCCCAGCCTCCTGGCAAAAGAAAAGGTGAGTTTTCACTGGATTTGTGAATACACTCCCTCCTTTTGCTTTTCTGACAAAGAAAGCATTCCTTTTGAACAAAGGGTTTTGCTAAGTTGAGAATGCAAGGATCAAGCTTATTTCAGCACAGCAAACAACACAACATACTCATTTAATAGAATTTTTTTTTTCTTTTAGTTGTCTAGTTAAGCAACCAAAACAGAGAACTTATTTTTTGCTTCCTTTTCCATATCTTAGTCATTGCAATGTCTTGCAGCTGCATATTTTGACACTTTGACAGATACTTCCAGACCTGCCCAATGGCCGAGGAATGACTCTCTCACTTGGAAGCACTGTCTGAGGCATGGGAACACATAATGCTTTGTTAAAGGGGAACTGAAATAAGCTTTCCCTTATTTTTTAGATCATTATGTGTAAGAAAGGGAAAGAACCATTCTGCTATGTCTTATTTCTTATATCAAAATGCTCATTGCTACCACTGGGGAATACTGGCCTTTTGATCTGATTCTTTATGGAATTTTGTTATTATGCTATTACTTATTATGGAGTTGTGCCTCAGGCACTGACTTCAGCTCTCTCTAAAACTGCAGATGATCAGCTAGAATTTGCGCAACAACACCAATTTCAAAACAAGACTCTGTTTGCTTGTGCATTCATGCAAATTTAAGGGCGAAATATATACCCCGTAAGAATGACTGCTTTTGACAGTTTATACAAGTTTACACTTTAGTCTCACAGATCAAATCCTAGATGTTTTCTTAATTTTCTTCACATCACTGAAGAAACAATCTGCATTTACAATACATACCACACCTTCTGTGTTCAATATGGCTTTTTTGTGCAAAATGGCCATTTTGTTCAGAACTGTCACATCAACGCATCTGGCTTCTCTAAAATACAACCTTTCAGTCCATTTGCTTGTGTTCTGGGCCCTGAATACAAAAAATATCTTCTGGCACCAGACATCCCCTGAAGAAACTCACTCCTAACTTCCTCAAGGAGGGTCACTACTTTCTTTTTTGAAATGTTCATTATGAACCTTTAGTCCAGCAGCAAGACCTTTGTTTTCAATTTTAGACAGTTTAGTTCCTGTTATTTTCTGTACAGTTCTGCAAGGTCTTGAAGGTTATCTGTCCTTTGTTCCAACTGAGAGAATGTGCTTGGTAAGCAAGTAGATTTAGCTAGAGACGTAAAGTTGAAGTCAGTTGAGTCTGTTTTCAGAACATGGGATATATATATATGATTTTTAAATTCATATACATTGTACATAAGTTCTGAATTCTCAACAGAATAATGTTAACAGAGTCAAAGTAGTGACTAAATTTGCATTAAAAGAAAGTTTAAATTCTGTAAAGAATGTTTCACAAAACTAATTTTTTGAGACCGTATCATATGATTTGTACAAGAATAGTGTAAGTATGAAGAATTGCTTTCAATTACACCGTTCAGAAGTGAATTTGTAGTTGCTTTTCAATACTAATTCAGTTTATTCAAGTATCTCTGTTTCCTGAAACATTTTTATAATTATGGCTGTTATTTTCTTTTTCACAGTTAATGTACTTTGACTTGACAGCACACAATTGCATGATGCAGTGTGTACAGTAGTGTATGTGACAGCATCAAAATCAGAAAAAGAGCTACTAGGTTAAAAGAGTTAGATGAACACATGTATTTAGGCCATTTCAATGGTTCCATCCACAGGATTAAAAAGAAGTGGGATATGTTGCTCAAGATAAAATAAAAAAAATTCAATTGGGGTTTTGAGGAAAAAATTTAAAGGCTCAGTCAGCCTGATGAGAACATTGTCTTGAATAAATAGATTTCAGTCATGTCTATCAGGTTTTTATAGACTTCTTTTTCCCTTGCATTGCTGCTTCATGATGAAAAAAAGGAAATTACAATTGATGCACTAGTGTTTTGGCTTCTGAATGCACAGAAATAACAGTTTGCTAGAAGAGCAAATAATATCTTTGGGTTTGAAACAATATCATCAACCTGGAAAATAGCTCTACAAGCATTTTAAGAACTTCTAATTTTTCATGCTAAAAATGATCCTTTTTGCTGCATGTGAAGTTTTACTGTCATGTCACAAAAACTCAGCAGAAGCTTCTAGGATCTATCCTTCATGGTACTGTGCTTTTCCATAGACGCCATTGGAAGCGTTTTGTTCTTCACCTGTTAGAAAATGCACCACCCGGTGAACTGTTCTTTAGGATGTGTCCTCCTTACCATACTTTTTTATTTGTTTGATCCATGAGGCAGTGCCATCCTACAGACACTTGTGGACAAGGTAGGTGATGAGTTGTACTCTGCCGGCATCATCTCTGTATAGAAGTGCTCTTCTCATGGCACTACAGAGTCTGGCAAATGCCCTTTTTAACTGCAGGGAACCTGTCAGTGAAGGCACGAGCAGCAACAAAGCATATAATGTCTCTGTTACTCCCTATAAGAAAACATAACTGTGGTCACATTACCTGGTGAAGTTCGTGGCTTCAGGGTGTTTACAATGATATTTTTGCTGCCTCTGAAAAGACTTGTTAAAGTGTGTTGAGCCATGCTGCTGGAATGAACTGATGAAATCATGAGAAGCAACAGTTAAACGTTACATTGAAATTGCTAGCAGACACAGGGCTTGACTCCTTTTCACCTGAAGTAACCTTCTGGGGAATACTTTTTTCTGTGATTGTTTTTAATTTTTTTATCATGCCTAATGTCTCCACCCTTTTCAGATCACAGTCAAAATATCTGCATGGCCATCAAAAGGCCACTCAATAGTTTTGGATTAAAAAAATTACCAAGTAATATGTCACTTGATCTCCTAGTAGGGAATGTATCTAGCCTGGTGCTGTGAAAAAATCCAATATTCTTTCCGTAATTGAAAGTCAATCACAATTACAGAATTAATTGACAATCTCTGGGGAATGGCTGGCAACTTTTGAGACTTTGAAGAAGTTCTCTCAGGTGATCCTAGGCTGATTACAGATGCTCTTCTTTCACATCATTAACATTCTCAAAGGGAAGGGCTGTACCTCTACGTCAGAGTTTGGCTTAGGTAATTCACACTCACTGATTCTTGGGATTCATGTTGCAAAACTTCCAGATTAGCTGTTCCACTTAGCAATGTTCCAGAAGTAGAGGACTTCTTTCTGTTTCTCCTTCTGAAGTAAAGGTCAAAGGAATGCTGTGAACAGCCTGTACTCTTCCTAGAACCATAAACCCGTCGTTGGCTTTGGGAATTGTGGAGTTGCCAGATCAAGCACCAATATTGCATTATCAGAGGTAGCTCCCTTCCTTTCTTGAGACTAGGGAAATTAATAAGTCCCAATCCTCCTTTTCATCATTCAAAAAGTAGACCTATGCATGCAATCAGTCTGTTTTTCTAGAGAATCATTTACAGTGACTGCTCCTTCTGCTCCTCTGGGCAGTCCCATCCCTTCACCATCGTAAATAGAGTTTCAAATGGAAAATCTTACAACTACAAGAACGGGCACACTTCAAGTGTTATTGCAGTTTCACAGAATCACAGAATAGGTAAGGTTGGAAGGGATCACTGGAAGTCATCTAGTCCAGCCTCCCTGCTCAAGCAGGATTCTCTAGAGCACATTATTCAGTATTGTGTCCAAACAGCCTCTGAATATCTCCAGGGAGAGACTTCACAACCTCACTGGGCAATTTGTTCCAGTGTTCAATAACCCACACAGCAAAGAAGTTCTTCCTCATGTTCACAAGGAAAACTGTGCTCCAGTTTCTGCCTGTGGCCTCCTGTCCTATTGCTTGGCACCACTGAGCAAGGCCTGGTTATTGATATCGTCTATTCAGACACTTACATACATTGGTAAGATCCCCTCTCAGTCTCTGCCTCTCCAGGCTGAACAGTTTGCTGCAGTGAACCACGTGTATCACCAGTGTGTACTCACAAAGTCAACAGACACATGCAATAACATGCAAGAAAAGTAGAACTTCCTGAAGTCAAATCACAATGAAACAGTAAAACCATAATGGCATCACATAGACAACATATTTTACAATTAACATGTGCATGCTACTTGAAATTTTTCAGAAGCTGATACAAATTATGCAGCTTTGGTTTACCAGTATTTTCTGTGGAAAAAATGCTATTGAAAAATTTGGACCAACTTTAGTGAAAACTACTTGCAAAGTGCAGAATAGATTCATTAAACCTGAGAGCTGATTTTCAAAATATTCTTTGAGTGATTGCATAATCTATTTTTTATTCAGTGGTGATACAAAGGTGTTAACATTTAGGAACAAACTGAGGAGCTCAAATCCTGCTAAAGACATATAAGTGAATAATAACATGATTGTACTTGTGCAGCAAAGGATCTACATGACAGTGTATTTGTGCAGCAAAGAATCTGTATGGCAACTACTAGCATATAGTCACCGTAGCTAAATTAAACGCTAGTAATGAATCCATTAAGTAAACTGAAATGAAAAACAGACTCTCATGTGCCAGAGGCAACATTTTTTTAAAAACCTTCCATCTTCCAAATACAATTATAACATCTTCCTGGAGTCACCCTGAAGTAATAATTCATTTCATACTCGTTGGCCGTAAACATCCTGGTATGACACAAAAATATTTAAATTTTTTTTTATTTATTACCTTATACTGTTTCATGGCTAAGATGCCTTTAGAATGAGTTGCTCTGAGGTGAGAGATCACCAGGCTTAATCTAAAATTATTTCACAATGGATTAAGAACAAATCATTTATGTGATCTCAAACATTTCATGCTACCATGAACTCTAACTCATTGTCCCCACCTGTGTATATGTATGACACATGCACCTATGTACCTACATGTTCTGTCACCTCCGCCTAATTCTTGGATGTCAGGATAGCAAGGACTATCAACAGGATATGACAGTTTTTATGTCTCAGACAAACTCATTTACTTACAGGAAATCCCCATTTGTTGCATAGGGCAGAATTGCGTTTCATAGTCTTGTGCATTGTTACATTTTCACTGTTGCTCCAGAAAATCTGGGTTTCATGAATGCCCTATGCAAATCTACCAGTGGGTGTCTAATACTCCTTAAAACATCTGACATGATGTGGATGCAAATGTTTAGGCAACATAATCCTTCCCACTATTGTCTCTAAACTGACGTAAAAGGTGTATTACAGAATACAGTGCAGTCCGAAGATTTAGTTCTGTACTTTAGCTTTGAGCCATAACTATTTTGAGGCTTTTTGTGAAAAATTCTTAGGGAACAGAAGATAGCCATAATAGCCACTGCTCAAAAGTCAGGATATTTGCCTTCTTTATTAGTACATGTAGACATCCTGTGATGTATTTTCTCTTGGGATAGATCTAAAGGAAAAAAAATAATCACATGGTGTAAATCTGCATTTTTATTGACTATTGTTTATTTGACAGTGACTGTATTAAAGACAGTCTATAAACATGAAAACTAAGTTGTTAAAATTTGAATATGAATTTGACATTTTCTGACATGATTGTATAGTCTAATTTCTTAAACACTTGGACATAATTTGTGAATCTATTTTTCTTTGTACGTTTGGAAGAAACAGATGTTTAGTTGCAACTTCCCTATCACAGGATACTCCATTTGTATTTCACATTTATGGTATACTAAACTGTAGTTACCACATGCTGTGTGTTTATTTACTTCTCTCATTTTCAGTCTCTCTCTCTTTAGTTCTGGTTTTCTTATTTTACTTTAATTCTGACTACATATGCTTTTCATAATCACAGCATTGAAAATTCAGTTAGATTCTGTGACCAAAAAATGCTGTCTGATGCCAGAAAAACAGAGAACAGCTGTCTCGGAGTAGGCTGTTACTCAGTTGTATTTATTTACCTCATTTTTTGCAAAAATATCCCTTTTTAAATACTAGTCACAACTAGTTGATGTCATGATAAATGACATCTCCTACTGATATAACTTCTAAGTTAAATGACCAGAAACAATCTTGTGTAAAAATTTGATAGACTCACAGCTCTTTCTGCTTTACTTCTGTATCTGTTATTTCATGCTTTGTTGTTCTTGAAGACCATTTTTGCAGTATCTAGATGCAATAATTAATCCACAGTTTTGAAGACTTTTCTATTGGAATTTTCTGTTTCTATTTGGAGATAATAATTGTAGGATTTTTTTGAAGCCCACAGGGTGTGACAGCAGTCTTTGCAAGAAATTATATTGTCTAGAATTTAAATGAATCATGTTGGTACGCTTAAAAACAAATAAAGAACCAAAATATCTCACATAAGCCTGCATGTTTCTGCAGCTACATAAAACGATCATTTAGTTTAAAATACACAGGCATACTTCAGGAACTACTGAAGGACTACATAAAGTGCCCTAGTTTCAAAAGAAGGGCATTTCTTCACACCAAAACCAGTATCACTGTACAACCTCACAGCCTTGTGGTTAAAACACTTTCTAGGGAGATATGGATTTCAGTTAATTCCTTTTGTGGAAAGTCTTGAACCCCTTAGCCCCATATTCCATGAGAATGTTTTAATTGTTCATGTATTCCACTAAACAGAAGACTGATAATCTCTACCACCTCTTTTTAAAATTTAAAAAAGTGGCCAAAACATCCATATTTTGATTGAAGTTCATATGAAGCTGAACAGGTAAATAATTGGAAAAACCCTATTTTTTTTCAGAGTACTGATTATATTTAAGTTCCAAACAGCTACCAGTCTTAATCCTAGCAAGATGGCAGTCACTGAAAATAGTGGAATCTTCTGCGTTAGCAGAGTTTTACTCCCAAAAATACAGTCCCTAATATGGTTCAGAAGGGCTTTTGACAATCATAGCCTTGGATTTAGAAGTTCGAATCATCCACAGATCCACTTTTGGCACTATAATATTTTTGTGGATCTCGGCATGAAACCTTCTGAGCCTCAATTTAAAACTAGAATAGTTCTACGAGAAACTGTAGAGGTCTGCTATGGGAAAGTTACTGCTACTTTTGACCCCCAGGCCCTCTGCAGTCAGACAGGCCAGGAGCTATTGGTGCTAGCAGTACTGTATCAGCTACCATGAGGACTGCTTCCTCACTAATACTAATGGTGGAAAGATGTAGGGCAACAGGCTAGTATAGACACATCTCTGATTGTTTAGGCTGATTATTTGTTCTCAGAGCAATAGAAGGAAGCTATGTGATGAATTTGTGCAATAAATTGTTAAGCAAAGTGTTTTCCCAGTTACTGATATTTTTGCAAAGTTTGCTGATTTCTCCAGCTCTCATCCCCTTTGGAGTTTGCTACTGTGTTAATTCTGCCTGATTAGTCATATATCTAAGTGAATCAGCATAAAGTAATTCATGTGTGTCTTAGCTTCACTGGATTACATTTAGTCATGCAATATTTGATTTGTCTTCGTTCCTAGATTCCTAGTGTATGATTTTGAATTTGCACATAGTTACGCTCTAAATTTTTGGACATCTTTGCTGATTGTTGAGACATCCTGCCTTGAACTTTATCTGCTCCAGATGCCAGATGTGGTTAATAACTCTGAGCTTGAGCCCAGAAACTAAAAAAAAAAGGCCAAAACAGATATGGAAAAAGAACCTACAGTGGTGCCAAGATCCACCCTCACTTTTCGTGCATAGAAGGTACATTGAAAACTTTAAGCAAACAAATGCTCCATCTACATGCTTAACACTGGGGAAAAAAAACCTTAAAAAAATTGCAAATAGGAAACCAGAAGGCTCCAGCCTAGCAGTACACTTTGTATTTACTAGAAACCTCTGATTCAACATACATAGAGATTACTTCTGTTTTATTCCTGGGAAGCCCCTATGTAACTGACATTCTACCTTACAGAAGATATGCATGAATTAAATAAATTGCCAGTTTTACTAGCAAAAGCAAAAAGTCCAAAATAAAATAAATAAATTTATTCATATTCAGAAATATGTTGATAATAAGAGGCGTGATAATAAGCGGCATGGTACTGTTTTTCTTCTTTATGAAGAATACTCATTTTTACAGAATTCAAGCAAATCAATCAGCTTTACGGAGGTACAGAATATTTTTAAGTGTACTTTTAATGTTTTGAACCTCTGTAATTTGTGAAAATAACACATTTATGAAAGTTTTCTTGAACCAATGTTATTCTTTTCCTTCATTCCCTATAAAATACTGGTTTTCTGTGGTTTGAAGCCATGTTATAAACTCTGTGGTCAAATTGTCTTTAGGTTGTGGAATCTGATCATACCAGATTCACATATGAGCCACTCAATACCTGCAGCTTGCCTGAAATTAATTTAGAATCACACAAAAACTGGATTTATGATCCTGACCTTAATCTCAAGAAATCCAGGAAGAGAAGGAACAAAAACTCTTACTGTATAAATGTAAAAATATCATAAATTGAAATTTCTTTTTTCTTATTTAAACAAGAATACTTTTTTTAGGGTATGGAATTAGATAATTTCATCAAAATGCTCTTTGAGATGCATATACATATCCTATTCTTGGCACTGAACTCTGACAGCCCCACCTAATGTCACCTAAGCCAGAAAAGAAAACATAAACTCACTCTGTAAATACTGTTGCTCTTCTGCCAGCTTGTACCAGTTTGGGTATTTCATAATGGGCTAATTTGTCTTTCAAATAGAAATTAGTGACATGGAGAACCAGCCTATTTCCTAGATATAGAACGGTATGCAAGCTATGTATATTTGTATACACACACACAAATATACTTTGATTATTGAATGCATAATGATATAGAGAGAAAGACAGAGTGAAATATACTTAAATTAGGTTAAAAAAAGAAACATTCTTCAAAAATAATGTTTCAGCTGGAAAAAATTATTCTGAAAAAAATGTGTTTTTTAGAATAGATTTAGTTAGCTTTATAGACATCATAGTACAGCTATAACATCAAAAAACATGACTGTACTCATTCTGAAAAAAGATACACATATTCTAAAACCCTGGTTTTGACAGTCACCAGAACATACAAGAACATACATATATATATATATATATATATATATGTAGTAANGACAGTCACCAGAACATACAAGAACATACATATATATATATATATATATATATATATGTAGTAAGTCTTTCATGTTTTGCTATCTCACCTTCAGAGATGGTAATTTGGTGTCTAAAGGCACAGGAGCATGTAAATCCTAAACGTCAGAAGCCAAACAAGTGAGGCAGAAGGCCAATTTGGCTGAACAGGAATATTCTTAGGAAATACAGCAAAAAAAAGAAGGATTATGCACAGTGGAAGTAGGGTCAGGTGACACAAGAAGAACACAGAGATGCTGCTCACCATTGTAGGGAGAAAATTCATGTGGCCAAAGCTCAACTGGAGTGGAAGCTGGCCAGAAATGTGGGAGACAATAAAAACAGTTTTTTCAAATCCATTAAAGGCAATAGGCAGTTTAGCAAAAACATCAGCCCATTACAGGATGAGGATGGTCACCTCACAAACAGGGAGAGAGGTAAGACAGAGATGTTTAATGCATTCTTTGCCTCCATCTTCAACATGGATGATGGACCAAGGGGGTTTCAGTGCCCTGAGCTGGAGGACCATGACTGGGAGAAGGGTTCAACTCCCAGTCAACCCTGAAACTGTCCAGGATCTGCTGCTCCAGCTGGATCCTTACAGATCTATTGGGTCTGATGGGATTCAGCCAAGAATCTTCAAAGAGCTGGCTTTCATTGCAAAACCTCTCTGGATTATTTTTGAGCAGTCTTGGGAATCTGGATAGATCTCAGCCGACTGGAGGCTGGTCAATGTTGTTCCAAT
The DNA here is from genome assembly GCA_013397935.1 of Dasyornis broadbenti. Classification (NCBI taxonomy): domain Eukaryota; kingdom Metazoa; phylum Chordata; class Aves; order Passeriformes; family Dasyornithidae; genus Dasyornis; species Dasyornis broadbenti. Next base: position 886,249 of record VZRN01000979.1, read on the forward strand.
TTTCAAGAAGGGCAAGAAGGAGGACCCCAGAAACTACAGGCCTGTCAGTCTCACTTCAGTGCCTGGAAAGTTATGGAGGGGATTATTCTAGGATATATTGTAAAACACCTGAAAGACAACGCAGTCATTGGTCACAGCCAGCACAGCTTCATGAGGAGAAAGTCCTGCTTGTCAAATCTGATTACCTTTTATGACAAGGTAACCTACCAGTTGATCCAGGAAAGCCAGTTGATGTGATATTTTTGGATTTCAGTAAAGCTTTCGATCCTGTCTCTCACAGGATCTTTCTACACAAAATGTCTGGCACACAGCTGGATAAACACACCATGCAATTGGTGAGCATCTGGCTTACAGGTTGGGCACAAAGAGTTATAGTGAATGGGGTGACATCAGACTGGGGACCTGTCACTAGTGGGGCTCTGCAGGGCTCCATCTTCAGNCAGTTGATCCAGGAAAGCCAGTTGATGTGATATTTTTGGATTTCAGTAAAGCTTTCGATCCTGTCTCTCACAGGATCTTTCTACACAAAATGTCTGGCACACAGCTGGATAAACACACCATGCAATTGGTGAGCATCTGGCTTACAGGTTGGGCACAAAGAGTTATAGTGAATGGGGTGACATCAGACTGGGGACCTGTCACTAGTGGGGCTCTGCAGGGCTCCATCTTCAGCCCTATGCTCTTCAACATCTTCATAAATTGCTTGGACCCAGGACGAGAAGGGACACTAAGCAAGCTCACAGATGATACAAAACGGGGAGGGGCTGCTGACTCCCTTGAAGGCAGGGAGACCCTGCAGAGAGACCTTGATAAATAAGAAGGCTGGGTAATCACCAACCATAGGAAGTTCAACATGGGCAAGTGCCGGATTCTGCACCTGGGATGGGGCAGGCCTGGAAGTACAGACAGTCTGGGGAATGAGATGCTGGAAAGCAGTGCTACAAAAAGAGACCTTGGGGTCTTTGTTGACAGAAAGCTAAATCTGAGTCAGCAGTGCCCTGGCAGCCAGGAGAGCCAACTGTGTCCTTGGGTGCATCAGGCACAGCATTGCCAGCTGGGCAAGGGAGGGGATTGTCCTGCTCTGCTCTGCACTGAGGCAGGCTCACCTCGAGTATTGTGGGCAGTTTTGAGCACAACAATATAAGATATTAAACTATTAGGGAACATCCAAAGGAGGGCTATAAAGATGGTGAAGGGCCTTGAGGGGAAGCCATATGAGGAGCAGCTGAGGTCATGTGATTTGTACAGCTTGGAAATGAAGAGACAGAGGGGATACCTCATTGCAGTCTACAACTTCTTCATGAGGGGAAGAGGAGGGGCAGGCACTGATATCAACCCCTTGGTGACCAGTGACAGGACCTGAGGGAATGGCCTGAAGCTGTGACAGGGGAGGTTTAGGTTGGATATCAAGAAAAGGTTCTTCACCCAGAGGATGTTTGGGCACCGGAATGGTCTCCCCAGGGAAGTGGTCACAGAAGCAAGCCTGACAGAGTTCAAGAAGTGTTTGGACAACACTCTTGGACACATGGTGTGACTCTTGGGGATGGTGCTGTGCAGGGCTTAGTTGGATTCAAAGATTCTTGTGGGTCCCCACCAACTCAGTTTATTCTGTGATTCTGTAAATTTCGTTTATAATTTTTTGAACTTGTTTAAAATTATATGACACCCTATGGCAATGGATTTCACAGTCTAACCACATTGTGCATGTTGTAATGATTCTGACACCACTAGTATGTCTTTTAAATAGTCAAATATTACTTTCTAGTTATACACTGATGTTGCGAAGCCAAATGAACAGACACCCAAAGTACAAGGCTTGTTCAAAAGCCCTATGCAACACTCTTACTCACAAGCTCTAAGCAGCTCAGCAGAAAAGTTTCCTATTTAGATCACACACCTAATTCTCTCAATGAACTATATAAAAAGCTTATAGAATGCCTCAGTTGACTTATCTGAATCAACCAGCTGGGACCAGGTGGCTTATAACTTGGCATTTCTTAGCTTACTTGGAGGTGGTTGAATAATGGTCGTTAACTGTAGATTAATACATGAGAGATAGGTAGATAGACAGACAGATATATACATAGATATGCGTAATGATGCAAATTGGCCCCATAAGCCTAAGAAATGGTTCTGTTGATGTGGAATTTTTTAATTTCAGTGCTGGATTGTGAATATGTTCAGATCACCAGAGCACTTTAATTAAAATTTGTTTCAGAATTCTGCTGTGATATTTCTGCTGTAAATTACCTTCTAGATTTTAGTGTCTCAGCTGCTTAGAAATGGTTACATAATTCTTTATACTTAGGCAGAGATTCACAAACCAACACAAATTTTCACTCCAAAGTTGGGAGGATGTTCTTTTTTATCATATTGTGATATATCTAATAAATTTTTGTACAGCACACATTGAGTATCTTGTGGGAGCTTCATGATTTAAAGCAAAAGAAAAGGCAATAATTGGGAGACAATAAAAATTATGTGGGTGTTGAATAGCTGGTTTCACTCACGGGAATGCAGTCTAGTAGTATTATCCTTATTTCTTTTCCAGGCAGACAATCTGTCTAAATGTGTTTATCTAATAAGCCTTAAAATATAATAAGGCTCAAAAGCCCCTGACTAGAATGGCTGAGACTTTGAAGTTCAATGTTATGGAAAATTCTCATATTTCACAACTGCACTACTTTATCACTACAGAGGAAGTCATAGTCAGGAGATTATTCATGGAATATGAAGTTAGAAATTCTGGGGGAGAAAGAACTGCTAGAAAACTGAAACACATCAAAAAATATTATATATAAGAAAAACTGCATTGTGGCATAACACAACTAATAGAAAATAAAAGTCAAAATCAACAATAACAAAACAAATTAAGAATAAAATTAATTTTACCAAAAGAAATATTATTATTTCCAATGAAATAAGAACAGTCTCATTCTAATGATTTTTAATTTGAAACTTGCCAAAATAAATGTGGTGCTGTAAGAGATTTTGCTTCCTTAATACTGAAACACTGAACATCCCTACTTATAGAGAAAAGCAACTTGAAATATGGTGTGGTATAGGGAGCTAGAAAGATGGAGTGATCCAATCTGATTCACTTGACATTAGCAAAAACACTTAGTTTGTTACTAGGGTTCATTCTGGCCTTACATGGTTCACAGATTTTTGGCAGATTATGTTCATTTTCATGTTCTTCCCTATGTTCAGTCTCATATCCTTGCTTTGGATTTTTAACTTCTCTGTTGTCAGTATTTTTTCTTCTTTTGAAAAGGCTAAGTAATTCTTAGCATCTCAACCATTATACTGTTATTCAATAATGTTACAGGACATGAAATAATTGAAATAGGAGCAACATTTCTCTCCTAATTAAAAAGTCATTTCAGAAAATCGAAAATGTTATTTAATAGTATAATGCTAAGAAATTGACAATCTTCATTTCAATAAATGAAATTCAGTCACAGGATGAGGAAGGACTAAATCCATTGAACTAGATCCATAGGACTGGATCCATAAAAAGATATCTGTATCTCTATATTATGAATATATTTTAATTCTATAGACCTGTTAACTTCATTAACAGCAGTGCATTATAAAATTTAGGAGAGAAATTAAGTATCCCAGTAAACAGTGTGCCTATCTTAACACAAATTTTTTAATTAATGCACTGTACATATTTCTAAATAATTTCAAAAGCGGTAAGTAGGAAATAGTAAGAGGAAGGTATCTTCTGTGTTTTGCCTTTATATTTAACTTTGTATCTAGCCTAATGAAATTTCATCATTACCCTGTATCAAAATAATGCTAGAAGCACTTAAACCTTAAAGCAGTTTCAATTTATGTAGGTAAATGACACCTCTCAAAAGACAGAAATGTGGATTAGAACTTTCTCTTCTCCTTGACAGAAAAAAAGAAAAGAGCCAAAGACCAGGCAATTATTTTTCCATGGAATTATTTTGAAGAGTTGCATAACAATATAGTCTAGTGAGAGAGGCCTTGCCATGGTATTAAACTAACCCCAAATCAGTATCTGCGCTCACTGCTCACTCATATCACAGCATACAGGACCAGATGTGAAGCTGAGAGATTTTACTAGACGAAGATTAACAAAAGTTTACACTTTACACCTTAACAGTCAGTGAGAGAGTTTTTCTGTAAAAACAAAAATATCCTGAAAGTGCTATGGCTGAGAACTTTTTTGAAAACTATTGAAAACCTTTTGCAGATGTAGCTCTGAATGACACAGCCCAAATACATGAGGCGTGCAGCTGAGGGAGTCTCAAATCTTACTTAACTTGCCTTTACCTACCATTTTCCAATTTGAAAAAACATCTGATATGAAAATGTCTTGCTTTAGACATGGTAGAACTATAAAGAATTTTAAGTAGACAAATTCTAATGAGAAAGGTGAGACAACTTCTTGGGTTGTGCTACCAGCCCTGCTTATAGTTGTCCTCATAATTTCTAAGAAAATACTTTATGTTCTCTTTCATGAAGCTCTTTAATTGTGAAACGTTAAAATATTTTTTTTAAAACATGACATTTTAAGAAAATGGTTTTTACACTGCAGTAAATTCAGTGTGAGAGCAAAATGAAATATTTCCTGTAAATATTTTTCATCTTCTCCAGTTCAAAGACATATGTGACAATCTTTTCAAAAAATTTTTCTATAGATATGCATATATGAGATGAAATAAGGTTAAATTATTTTTGCTGCCAGCTGCTGCCTGATTTACCTCAGGATAGAATTATTCAAATAACTATTGAGGGGTTTTTTTTAGATCTGTATTGTAACTACCAGTAGGAAAATATGAAAACAGTGTATCAGTTACTTTTCTGTCAGAAATTGTTTCAACACAATTTCCCTTTGCATATGACATTCTTTAATTTAAAAGCATGAACTTCCTATCAGAAAAAGTGCCATGGTGTTGACATTTGAGATTTTTGACTCATTTCTTAATTTCATTAAATATGATAAGTGTGATTTCTAGCAAGTACATCACTCATCAATTTTTTACTTCCTTTTTCATACCTCTTCTTTGAGTTTTGGTTCACTTTTTCCTATTATTTCTGCATGTGACTATGTCATTTTTCTGACCAGTTGTTAATCTATAGCATACTACAAGTTTTTTGCAGCATTTCCAATTTTTTTTTGCAAATTATTTTCTTTACTCTAAAACTTTTCCTTCAGTGTTGGTACAGGTTCCCTAAAACATACATATCACAACCACTCTGCAGCACAAAATAATCTGCGCCAGCTAAAAAAAAACTTTTTTATGTGATAGTTTTCTCTTAAAAGAGAACATCTAGAAACTGATGCACCTAGACAGTGATCATGTGTGTAGATAAAAAAGGAGGGAGCCAAAACACTAGCCTGAAAGACAACTATCACCATCAGACCATACATAAAATTAGAGAGCAGAATAAGGAGGATTCATTGGTTTCATGGCTTCCTGCTAATGCCTTATTTTTCAAATTTGCAATGAAGTTTTTCTGGGGCTTCTCTCTTTTTTATTTTCCCTGTTTTTTTTTTTTT